>BLKR01002255.1:125000-211086 GCA_011170035.1 Teleogryllus occipitalis
ATGTGTGTGTGTGACTATCTCTGCCTCTCTCTGTCCTTCTCATTCACATTTAGTTGCAGATTCTGCACATCTCTGAGCAGGTGGGGCAATATCAAGAAGTGCCGGACCAGCAAAAATGTAATAGAATGTTCAAGAAGATCTCATCCTGTTGATTACGGTGTGAGACATGTTTCTTTGAGGCCTTTGGCTTCAAACGTTTAGTTTTAAATGCCCTAGAACATTTCACTTAGGACATGATATAGATTCAAAAATGCTGCTGAGTGTTATGGGTTGCATTTGACATAAATAATTAGTTTTGTTCTACAGCGCCATCTAATAGAGCAACAACACATTCGCAGCATATAAAACCTTCTGGGTGAAAAAAACATGTAGATGTGCCAACTTCAACGGAGATTGGTCACATGGTATCAGAGTTAACTACTCTTATATATACCAACATCCATTTTTATATGTAGAGAAAATACCTCTTTCACTTCTTCGTATTGACTACAAGAGACTGCTGCATCTCCTGATGATTGTGTTTCCTCTTCTTCTACACACTTTTGAGTCAACATATAAAAGTCCTGCAGGTCTTCTTCTACCTCCTCAGGCTCTTTTTTAACATCTGTGGTAGCCCCTTCTTCCTCTGGTCGATCAGGGTCATCTGCCGAAGTAACGGGTCTGGAAGCTGGATGCTTGCTAACTGCTGTAGTTTTCATGTTTCTACTCAGATGTTGAAGCAAGTTGTGAGCTCCCAATGTTAACAACTGGAAAAATCATGAACTTGAAAAATACATGGATGCTGGGAAGTGCTCCACCAGAAGAGCATTCATATAAGCACAGATATTTTTAAGTATCAAAATTATCAGAAAAATTTGGCCATACCTAATTATAAGGATTCATAAAACATAATATTTCATCACTATTAATAACTCATAAGGTAGGATTGAAAGGTACCTGTTTGATTTGCTCACAAGTCTTCTTGTCAGGTACTAGAATAAGTGTTTTCTCTCCTTTCCCTCCACCTTCCTTCGACTGTTTGTTAATTTCCACCAATAATTCTGTCAATACAGTCCACTTTGGGCACACTTCTGGATTCAGCACTGAAATGACAGACATCATAATCCTTATCCATAACACAATTACAAAATATTTTGAGTGAAACAAGGTAATAAAAAGAGATCCTTGATAATTAATTTTCTAAAATGATTTTAATTGATACATAATTATATATCATGTAATATATATTTATTTTTATTAATATGTATATTTCTTTACCTCCTCTTGGACACATTATTAAGCTTTGATATTGCAAAACCTTGAATAATAAATCTTAAATAATCAATTTTTGAACATTTTCATTAAATTACAACAATTAAAAGTTGAAGATCTAGCTGTATGAACATTGGCTGAAAAGTAATGTCTTTCAGATTTCCTGTTTCCACTCAGCCTTGGACGGTAAATCATTCTTCCAAAATCATTTTATTTTCTGTCTTCATACTAAAAACTATTATGAGGTTTATTGCTTGACAGAATTTTTGTCATACACTGATATCTTTATCATTTTAGTTTTGGACTTCAATTGACTTGGTACAACAGTGAACTTGGAGCTGAAGTAGGCATTTTACCTGCTCTCATTTCATCAAGTGTACGTCAGGAATAGGCGAAATCTCTTGATTAAAACATGGTCAACCCCCAACAAACTTTCAAACATTTTTGTACGAATTAAAATTATTTTCATAATTAGATTCATCATCTTGCCTAGGACACTCAGGAGGCCAATTTGAAGTAATTGTCACTTTATGATATCACAAATCATCTAGTGCTAGGTGGGAACAATTAAAAAATGTACAAGATTAACAGTCATACACATTATCCTTCTTTGTGTTCAGGCAATTGAGAAATTATGCAAATAAACACACCTCCTTCACTGCCTGGGAGTCCACTTGCTCTTTTCTCAGCCACAACAAATACAGTTTCTGCTGCATCCAGGAGGCACCAGCCTGAGCATTTGAGTGCATAGTCTCGAGTTCGGAAACCCGCCACCAAATTATGAAAGGTGACGCTGTCATACCGGGTTAAGTAACTGTAAAAACAAATTAATTTATTAGCTTGTTTTCTTCTTAGTTGTAAACACATATGCTGTAGACAACTGCATATTTCTTGAAGACTCGAACTCAAATGACAGTCACAAGCAAATTTCTAAAAAAAAACAACAAACAACAAAAAACAACAGGATGAAATAGTTACTTTGCTTATTTGCTTATACTGAGATTCAGCCTACAAAAGCAAGGAAACTAAGTGCAAACATCAACAAACCAAACCGCTCAAACTTGTAGAAAATCTTCAAAACAGAGCAGTGGGAATAACCCAATGCTACCCAAGTACTGGTGCTCAGGGACTTGTGCATGGAAACTACACCTGTCGTACAGGTGACTTGTGATACGAAACACAAAACACCTTGAAACGGCAAGGAGCATACTGGAGGACTAAAGAGATAGCAGAGCGGTGACATTGCCTCAGGGTTTGCCGAAGGGTCTGCAAAGTGGAGACTGAGACCTGAAGATGTGCTGCTGTATGCCCAATACATACATGCGAAACAAAATATTGAGAAGAGTGTCAATTTTTTTAGTTATATTTATTATTCTTTTAAATTTTATGATTTTTTATTTTACACCAAAAAATAAATATAATTAAAGTTAAATATTTCAATATTTGTCCTATTTCAATAGCAAACTAGTGTTTAGACCTTAACGTAAATTAAACTCAGCAGCAAATATGTAAAATTATCTTATTGCACAATATGTTCATATTTGAGTCTAAACGTTAAGTGAGAATTACACACTTTTGACTCCAAATCGTGGAAAATTGTCAAAAATGTCTTTTTCACTTTGTGTAGGCAGCAAGAGGAACTTTTCATACCATATAGTCAGTAGCAGTGAGCTGCTGTAACTCATGAAGCCATGAGCCACCGGAACGCATGAAGCTATGAGCCGTTGAAACTCATGAAGATATGGAATAAGAAAACTTGAAACGATACATGAATGTGCGATGTCTATGTGGGCTTTATTAATTAGTTTTGAGGAAGTTAAGGCCAAAATGCATTCATATCCTCATGGCAAGCTTTTCCCCTTTGAGATGTTTTACCCTCACCATACTATACAATCTCTTTTCTGTAGCTTTGATGAATAGGAGAGATCCTCTGGGTGAAATAAAAGTAAGAAACTGGTAAGAAATTTAGAATGTAGGCAAGGTCTTCAGTCTAGCAACAAATAACAGTATTTAATCTTTTTCTTAAAATAACTGCCCACCCAAAAAAGTTCACCACAAAATATATTTTTTCAGTTTACACACAAACATCCATGCCTGAGGCAGGATTCGAACCCGTGATCCTCTGGTCTGAGACCGCTACTGCACTACTAAAGATCTCGGCCATTGGATCGGCTAAATTTACTTTAAAAAGTCAGTTTGAGTAATTTTCAATAAACAACTAGAAAGTCAGGGTCCCTAGTTTCTGAAGTTACTCACTTGAGCATGGAGCAAAGCGACCGTAGATCTGCTATAAGCTTGTGAGTTTGAGCGTTGAGTTGGTGCCAAGAGGGGTCCAGTTGCTGATGTAGTAGCTTATGGAAGGATCGTGCAATGACATTTTCCACAGTCACATCATCCAAATCCATCTACGCAGGTTCAGCAGTATGCATGGAACACAAACTTTTTTGTGAAAAAGTGTCCGAAAATAGATTTTATGAAAAATGCACAAGCTATTCTTCCAATGTTTCAGAGCAGACTGGTTAATCACTTTTTTTTTTTAAGAAGGTCAAAATATTATTTTTTTCATCATTGGTAATTTATTTTGGTTGTTATAAATACAAATTGTATTTTTATGTAATTACATATTTTTTATCTTTCTATATTCTCAAAATTATGATCTTGGTGAAGTAGGTCATTCCTAACACAATATCTAAAATTTTTCGTTACTTATTTTTACACATTTTGTATAATTTTACATATTTTACATATTTTAGATCTTTTGAAAAACTTTTTATTTTTTTACCATTTTTTTGAAATGTAATTAAAAAAACGTTTAATAAAGTTAATTTTTTTTATCTGCATATTTTTTCTTACACACATTTAGAATTGCCTATTGAAGACACGAGGTATCCCACATGATAATGTAGACAGATGCCTGTACCGCATATTGTGGCGTGCAACAAGTGCTGCAAATATTATTTTTAGGTGTGAACAAAACCATCGAGGTTTTGTTTCTTGATCTTTAATTCCAATTTACAAGAGATATTGGTTGTCTTAGATGAGTAGCACTACAAAGACAATGCTACAGTGACTTTGCTGATCATTGAGTTCCTATGTTTGCACGATGGCTAGCACTGCTCACACAGATAAAAATGTACTTAAAAAATTTAATCCAGTATGACAAGTAATATTTATTTTAAATTTTGTTTAATAAATATTTCACTAAGATAATTTCAAATTGTGTAAATTCATTTTGTTTGTAAATGTTAAAAATTAGTGTATTTTGATATTACATCCCTTTTTACATATTTGTTATATATTCTCACAATGTTGAGACATTATGTTGAGTTGTTCATCTGAACTGGTTTTGGTCACTTTTTTTACGACATTTGTCTTTGCTTTTAGGGCATTTTAAAAACATTTTAAGAGCATTTTATTGATCATTGTTGGTGGCATTTTTGGTCATCAAAATCCCCTAGTCATAATTATTTTTTTAATAAAACAAGGTACATTGATAAAAATATGTGATAAAAAAAACTACTTGTACACTGAAACAAAGATATATAATCAGAAAAACAAATTTTTAAAAGCAAAAGAGAGAGGCACAATAGTAAAGAAATTTTCAAAAAGTAATTGAATTGAATTGAATTGAATGTGCCTTATTTTCGTGGCGAGACTCAGGCCATGAGGCCTGCTCTTCCGCCTGACCACGCAAATTCCGCTACGCTCCTTTCACCAACCGTGGGAGAAGAAGGTATTACTTGGGCGACGAAACAGGCATTTGAATTTAGCTCGAGGCGTCATTTAGGCTTGAGGATCTTTTACATGCAGTAAATCTACTAACATGGGACAGCCAGCTTTACTTCCCCTCCGAAGGAAGGCATAAAAATAACATATTCAATAAATTACTTGGTGGCATATCTTAATTTATTTCTCAAAACATTCTCCTATTAATTTGGAATCCTGGGTCAGCATATAACATACAATAAATCTTAGTGTGTGGTGGTGTGGTGGTGGTGGTGGTAGTAGTAGTAATAACAATAATTCATAATGAAATGATTTTTAATAACAATAACTCCTTAAATAAGACAAGTTTGCCCAAGCAGTTGACTTATCAGTCAAGTGTAAGGGAACTGTTTTAAACAGTTTCTTATATAACTATACAGAATGACAGAATAATCAATTACTGTCTTCACTCGTTTGAGAGTAGTGTGAATGACATGTCTGCCAACAACATGCCAAAAAAATCTTTTTTACCTATGTACCCAAACCGTAGTACTTACAGAGGGGTTCTGCATCTTGAGGTCTTTTATGGAGAGACTGATAAGGTCCAACAAAGCAGCCTGAAGTTCTTTCATTTGATGTGTCATCTGCACATGCAGTTCAGTTACAGACAACTGTAATTCAAGGCATTGCATTAATATGCATTGTTATGAAGAGAAAAAAAGCCATTACTTGATTACGTTGCAAACAAAAATGGTACCGTTGTGTCATGCATGACATAATAAGAGCAACATTTAGTCTTGCATAGTGAGTAAACACGGACTCACTATGAATACGAAAAGACCACAATTACAATGAAAGACTCAAATAGTAGTAATATAAATTCCAGAGGAAAGTTTTTAATGTTAGATGATTTCACAAAACCTTCTTTGGTTCTGCCTAATCAATTTTTTTGCAAACTGTTTCAGTGCAAAATATAGCCCACACAAATTGCTTTCCTGCTTTTTATTACATCAATTAGTTTCTTTTTTACTTTTTTGAATGCTTTTTGAAACTTTTTTAAATTTTCTTTTAATGTTTATCAGTCCATCTGTGGACTACACTAGCATCTAAAACTTACACAGGATTTTTCCCAGTAGATATTCCCTGATCAATACGGCAAAAAGTGAAATCTCGTAAAATTGAACAGTATCTTTCAATTGCTGCTTAAATATAACAAAGTATGCTCATAATTATGGTAAAGAGCCAGTTTTCATTGAAACCTCAGAAATTTCAAAATTACAAAAGTTTAACATTTTTGGCCATCTACCATAACTATATAATTGATGCATGAGATTTTTTATAAATGAAACCCAATTTTTTAAAATTAATCTTAAATGACATAAACATAAGCAGCACTTGTCACCTTTTAAGATAAATTGTAATGGCAATTTATCACAAATATATTTAAAATATTTTCTCAAAAATGGCTCCATTTTTTTTTTTACTTGAATAGGGCAAAGTGTGATAACTAGGGTGTGAATTTTAATTAAATGTAATTTTTTGTTTTCATTTCACTTTAGAAAAATGCTGTACAGTATAGAAATTTATTTTATGTTATGAACAAAGGAAATAATCCATTTTTATAAGATTTTTTTCTTTCCTTTTTAATAAGTAATTTTTAATGCATTTTTTGCTGATATCACCAATATTAATATCATTTTAAAGGTCTTTGCTTCAAATAATATTTACAAGATGCAACAAACGTTCTCCACAGAATTCCTGAGAAGCCTATTTGATTTCTTTGCTCAGAAATTGTAATGTCAGCCATTGTATGCATCCTACGGTACCCGTGACGCTTATCAGCACCATCATTGGTCCAGCTGTTTTCGGGATAAAGTTAGTGATTTTCTTGAAAAGAACCGACCAACCAAAAGTTTGAAAGCTGAGTTCTCTTGAATGAATAGAAGAAGCATCGATTACATAAATAACATATCCAAAAGGCTGAGTAGTTCATCCGAACTGGTTTTGATTACATTTTTTTGTCATTTTCTTTGCTTTTAGGGCATTTTAAAAATATTTTAAGAGCATTTTATTGATCAATTTTGGCGATGTTTTAGGTCATCAAAATTCGCCCCTAGTGATAACAATGGTGTGATAACCATACTTGAATTTTGATGTTATGAAAAACATACCTTTGGAGTATCCAAACTGCTACGCACATTGGCATGAAACCTTGGCCACAAGTATAGGTTGCAAACGAAAAGAGTCTTCATTATGTGTTGCACCTGAGCAAAGCCTCTTGTGAAAGCTTGGGGAGCTGAAGAAAATGCCTTGATGAAACCCGTCTGCAACACAGATTCACTTGGTTGAAATGACAATGAGTGGAAACAAGTTTTTTTTTTAATTTATTTTATATTTATTTATATAGCAATGTTCAGAAGATATGTATACAGTAGGTTTGCAACACAATCAAGGAATCAAACCAACAGTGTTGTATAGGGAGAATTAAAATATTATTTTTAATTAAATACATTGCTAAAACCATAACCAAATAAAACAGTCTTGGTTTCATAATTTTAAGCAACTCATTATGCTAGTTTCGTGATTTAAAAAGTCTCTTCTTTTAGTGTAAATTCATATCCAAGTTTTCAGGAGTTTTATAGAATGTTTAGGGGCACATCTCTAAAGGATAGTATTTGTTGTAAAGCTTAATAACTAGGTAGATATTTATTTAATAAGTTGTTGGCTAATGTTCACAAAATTGAAAACAAAAAAGAATGGTATTTATTTCAGGGTTGGCTAAATTTTTCCCAGCATCAAAAAACCTATCTGTTTTTTTAACCCTTTATGTGTTCCCATGACCTTAAAGAAAAACCATTTAAATGTTTTAAAGTTTTTTTAAAAAATTATTTCAAACAAAACAGCAAAACTTATAATTTTATGTACCTAAAATATTCATTGAAATCTCAAATTTAAGCATTTCAAAGACCTACAAACAAAAACAAAGACAACACAAGTAAACTTTCAGAAAAATGAAAACTTGCTTTGCGAATTTGCTGTGTTGAATTTGTTACTTTATTTCACAATTACAATAATATGAATGAAAATTTAGGTTACTCTTATGAGATTGAAATCTTAAAAGGTAGAGAAGGGGGTTATCCTTGGACGCATCGTATATAGACATACAAATTTAATTTTGAATTTTATATATCAAATAAACCCATAAATACAACTGGATCAGGATTTTTTTAAAAAAAAGACACGGTCAACCCTAATTCATATACACATGGTTTCCTTCCCAAAATTAAAATTTCCTGTACTTAGTTGTATAAGCTTAGTTGTGATAGCCATTGTGACTCACAAACAAAAAAATAAAATCTGATTCAGGAAGAGTGTGTCACCATGGTTGTGAAGTAAGAAGTTGGCAAGGAACAAGCAGCAGACTAAATTGGTTACAATTAATGTTTTGATGAAAAGGTAAGAAAACAGTTTAGACCCAATTCAAAGCCAAAACCACAGTATTTTACAACTTAAGTGCATAGGTTTTAGAATTTCCGGTTGTTAATAAACCCTTAGATTTATTGGATTGTTAACCAAAACAGACTACCAGTTCTACAAACCTGAGGCAGAAAAACAACAGAGCCTGCTAGTACAAAGTTGGGTTCCCATATGATATTATTTTAACTTTTAAAACAACGATTTAAAAGTGTAGAAGTGTGGAATGTTCATGAAAGTTTAACTAGTTTACTGAATTTTAATTAATACCATAGTAAATTACACAAAACTCTATTACTAGAGCTGGAAATAATCCATTTGGGCCTTGTATCTGGATGCATCCTGTAAAACTGACTGCACTCAAGGCCAAAACTATAAAAAAAATATACAAGAAATGTTTTGACATTATGTTAGTGAAATTATGCATTGCAAGGGTAGTATTGAAACTTACTTTATTTTTCTGCCGAAAAAGACGAACTGCAAAAGCTTCCTGGCATGATTCGAGGATTGCATGTGCACGGTACACCAAAAATCCAGTTACCTTCTCAATTGGCAACCTATTCTTCAATAAGTCTACCACCAAGATTCTTGATGATACAAATAATACACCTCCTTCAAGGTACACAATTTCTCTGTGAACAGACAGCAAAAGCAAAATAAGACAATGCGTATTTTGAGAATGTAACCTTTATAAAAACAGGCCTAAGAGTTTTGCAGTATTTATTAATTTACTCGTTCACTGCTATTCAGCAACAGAGAAATATTCAAAACATTTCCAAAGATGATTTATCAATGAAAATTTGTCTGTTTCACTGGTAATATATGTTCTCTAAATCAAACCGCTTGAAGCTAAATGAAACAATTACAAATACAATCCTTCAAATTGTTGAAACCATTGGTCATCTTGACTGGGAATTACACAATGTCTCCTGGATGCCAAACATTTTCACCTCCAAGCTACTGACATAAGAATGCTTCCAAAACTTCCTTGCGTTTGGGTTTGCCCTCTGTCTTTGATACTCATTGTCACCAATTTGGATTTTTCAGTGACATAGGAATTATTTTCCAGGCACTAAATGCCATCCATGATGTGACCCTGTTACTGTGTAGTGTAATAGGAATACAAAGGTTAGGGCATAAGTCAAGGCAACTAATTTTTTACTAAGAATATCAGTGCAGGTAGAAAATCTAAAATATGGATATGAAAGGACAGGGAATGAACTAAGTGTATGGATGTTTAAGAACACACCAACACTTTTTTCCCCCACATATATTAAGGTATTTAAAATTACAGGTCTGGGCTATAGCATATATGAGTTCACAACATTCCAGAAGCATTACAGCCCTGTTATAAAGACCCTCAAAATTGTCCCCTGCAACATTCACAACATACTTCCAATGATGGGGAAGGTGCTGAATGCCATCTGCTTCACCACATGTGAATCTGGTCTTTTGTTGTTGCACAGCATTTGTAATGTCCTGTGGCGTTGCAAACCGCCTATCACAATGGTTTCTTTACCACAGGTATTAGGTCAAATTAACATGGAGAAAGGTTGGGAGAGGAAAGTGCATGTGCCAAATATTCTCATCCCCAGTCCTACAGTTGTCACTTCACACAATCTTCTTTATGAACAGGTGGTTGTGTGTTGTTGTGGAGAATAATAGGTTGCCAGAAGGATAACATCACATTATACATGAAGCAAGATGCTGCCATTATTCTCCCAGGTAGAATGAAGAGGCAGGTACAGACATTCCTGATGTCGTAACCTATTTTCACCAATTTCACAGGGAAAGGATTCTGACGGAACTTCTGCTTTCTTGCCGACACTACATGTCATCACATTCGGACTGATATTTGAGATCCAGTGAGCCCAGGCTCACAATTCATCAATTGAAATTAATCAGAAAAGGAAGCACGTCATTGTCTTGTTGCCATCCTGCCATCTTCTACAGGTGCAGATTTTCTTCAACATCCTGTGGATGGTGCATTTCTCAATGCTACTTTTGCCCTCTAACCCCATTAGCATCCATCATCTCTCTTTCTCCAGCAGGTGCTCAAATACTGCACATGCCACATTGGCAACACACTCACAGGTTGTGTGTTGCTAATCACTGGTCGCTAAGCATCCTGCCCACCTCATTGCAATTCGGCAGACCGGCACAGAAGGGCATTATTCTCAACAGCTTCTACCAATTCCTTGCAACATTCTCAGGTATTTCTCCCACAGAGAACAACTATTTTGATGTATGAGAACTGCATTCATCATGAGCCAAGCAACTGATTTTGCATTGCTCTCTGTGCTAATAGACACTCACAGTCATCCGTTATTGCGTAGAGGTAATTCTTTTGAGATGTTTAACCTTCAAAACTGAGAGAATATTAACTACTATAAATTAACCATTTTTTAATGTTAATAAAATTAATGCACAAGTGTGTCATCTTTACAAAAGGAGGAAAATGTACATATAGTATGTGGACAGTTTCCTCTATTTTTTCTCTAAAAAAAGTATTTTATTATTTTTAAAATAATTGAAAATAATTAAGAAGCTTAGTACATACTTAAATAATATTGCTGCACCTTGGAACAGTATATTGCACAAGGAAAGAAATATAAAAACTCTTACAAATATTTTCAATTACCACACTTTCATAACAATTAGATATTGAGATGATACCTGTCAGAGGAATTATATTCATTTGTGATAACTTTAGGAAGTGGTTTAACATTTTCATCAGCAAGCTGATTAACAAAATATTCTTCTTCTTTGCCTGATGTTCCAATAACTATAACAAGATTTCCAGGATCTGAGTAAACTTTTATTAGATTTAAAAAAATTGTCTCAAGGCTCAGCCCCCTGCAAAATAAAATAAAAATATGAAAATTAAAATTAAATGAAAATTAAATTAAATGAAACAAAAAAGAATAACATGTAATTTACTACTCATGTCAAATAAATAAGATAAAAAGTGACTATTCAGAGACCTAAATTAATTATTCCACATGGAAATTAACCAATTGGTATCCAGAGAAAAATAAATGCTCTACAATGGTACAACAATTTCTACATTTATAAGAAAAAGAAATGTACGACAAAATGTCTCTGAATTTCATACACTATTTAAATTAAAACCAACTTATGATTAAAGAAAAAATTAAATATGTCCATGTGGGGTGGTTGAAAACAAATACTATATGATCGATAACTGGCGTAAAAATATTTTTCTCTGTTCCCTTCAATTATTATTTGAAAGCTACTCAAAAGTGATTAATTAACTAGAGATTATTTGAAAATATTCTTAATGAATTTCTGGGTGTTGGATATCAATAGTCAATACAATAAGAACATCAATACTTATAAGCAGAAATCCAAGAGGCACAATACTTCAATACCATAAGACGTTAACACCTACACATTATTTCATTTCTGATTTCTAATGTAAACACTTACTTCGCAGTGACCAGTAATCCATCTTGATGGAGAATATCCAGAAACATCTGATTTTCGTATTCCAACATTGTGGTCCAAGAACTTGCTCACAGCTGACAAATAAGAGCCACAAAACTTAAAACACAACTGCAAAATTCAAACATGCCCTATGTAGCTACAAATAATAGTACAGGTATTTTATTGTAAGATGGTCCTCTTGAATTTTGATAAAATAAAAATTGTGCAGTTATGCAGAATTATACATTTAAGTTTATGTACTGTAACACTAAAAACTAGTTCACATAACGTGTCCACTGTCAATAAATCTATTCCGAAAAAATATTATACTTCTTTTCCATTATTTAAAAAAATGTATAATTTCTTCATGAAGACTGTCTTTGCTCTTCACACATTTCTTACAAACTTTCTGTATGTACATTCAATTAACAACGTAATTAAACCACATTACTACCATTACGCGACATGATTGGCGTAACATTTTAAATTAATCCCAACCTATCATTCGGAGTTATCAAAGTAAGTAATTCAAATAGGGTTATGAAATGTTGTGTACACGGGGATGAGTCGTTCGCGAACGATTGTATAAGGAATTGGACATAGAAAAGAACGATTTGGCATACGCACGGCACAGAGTATATACGGCGCACGGTGTGAGAAAGATGATTCACGGTCTGCAACCACTGCAACAGAGAGTCATGGTTATCCGCCATGCAGGGAGGACACAATGAATACATTACTTACATTTTGAAGGAGTCAGCTACAGGACTGGAAAATGCAGTGGAGCATGCAGAGATAATTAGGGACGAAGATAGAGAGAAGGATGGGGTACATTGTGAAAACAACATATTTATTTTACATCTAAGCTGGGGCATTGGAAAGAGAGGGAGAAAGAGGAAGAGAAAGAGGGAGGGAAGAGAGAGAGGGAGAGAAAGAGAGAGAGAGAGAGAGAGAGAGAGAGAGAGAGAGAGAGAGAGAGAGAGAGAGAGAGAACAGGAGAATTCCTACAACTGTAAACATAATTATTGTTAGATTAATTTCCTTGGTAATACATTTGTATAAATTGTGTTTTGACTCTTCATTCTTAGTTTTCCCTGGTGAATGTTAGGATGAAATATATTACTGTAAGACCAGGGCAATTATGATAGGCAGAAAAAATAAAATTTAAGAAATAAGCTGATATCCTTTTTTTAAAACTTCCCTTCATTCATTCTAGATCTTTATCAATAATTAACAATATTTATAATAATGTAACGTATTATTTCATTCCTCGAAAGTTTTTCAATTATAATATATTCATATATAAATCATAATTATATATTTGCATTCTATAATGAAATTAACTTCTCATATTTCAGCATTATGACTTTCAGGAGAAAGTTATAAAAATAATTGGCGTAAATGATGAGTATTTCAATGTATTAAAACATTCAGTAGATTAAAATTAACGCTATAATGAGGGGAGTTCTCGATGACAAACTACTCGAATTGCGTATATTTGAATGTAGCGCCAAAGTCAAGGTCATACACGTTTTCAAGATTGGCAGTAGTGGATGTCCGCCATATTGAAAATTCGTGGGACCAAATTCCAGAGGGCGCTCAAAGCACGCTTAAAAGCCCAATTACTATACTTGGGTTTTTCTTACGTGGCGGCTGAGGGTAGTATCTCCAAGATGGAATTCGGCTCGACTTTTTGTCATTCTCAGTCCTGCAGCTAGAGTCGATTGATCTGCAGCACTGCTTCATGCGGTCGCGATCATGTGACATCTTGCGGCAGGACTGAGAAAGACACAAAAAGTCGTGCCGAATTGCATCTTGGAGATCAGCCGCCACGTTAGAAGAAAAACTCAAGTATATTACGCTGCGCATGACTCAATGCTCACTTGTTTGCTACTTGCCTGGCAAGTTGCCCAGAACTTGTCTGTGAGGCCGGTATTAGCCTGTGCTAACACCGCATGTGTGTGTGTAATATATATATATATATATATATATATATATATATATATATATATATATATATATATATATATATATATATATATATATATATATATATATATATATATTACACACACCGACGATGTCCAAACATGCCGCGGAGGTGTAATTTAACCTGTTTTGACTGAAATAATATACTATTTATAATATACATTATATACTCATACCAACAAATAATTTCGCGTTAGATCTGAGGGAAAACATCTGTAACAAAATAATATATCAAAATAAACGAAGGAGGTTGTGCTGTTGGTCGAGGAAATGTCAAAAAATGTATCAATTGTCAAGAATTCCAGAAAGTGAAAATTAACTAACAACGTGCCTGCATTAGGCATTTCAACGCAGACTGCAAGTTTGTGTTACGGCTTAATTTCATAATATGTCTCATTCGGTAATTAGCAGGTTAATCTCATTTAAGTGTGAATTTGGATATGCATTACAATTACCTATGAGGAAATAGCACCTCTAAAAACCAGGTGTATCGAAATCAACGTCAATCGCGATAGTCAATCCTGCTCTACAACTTCTGCATGTACACAACTTCAACATAAATAAAATAAAGAACCATGCAAAATATACTGCATGCACTATTCACAATCCGAGGCAACGAAAATCAAAACAAATAATTAAAAGACCATAATTAACACCATTAAATCATGTCGAGGAGTCTTTAACGTCATTTGGGCAATCAATGAAATTATTCGCCAGTAAGAAGAACATCAATAAATTTTTATTACATAATCGGCCTATGTTTTTTTTTTTTTTTTTTTCTTTTTTTTTTTTCTTAAGCAAATGATTAGAACACTCAGCTATTGCTTCACACCGGCGCGTCTGTCGCTACCGGTCGCCACTCGCCGATCGAAGTTCATTCGAAATTGTCAACGTGTGTGAAGGTCGTATCTTCACATCACAAGGTCTGTCTGGTCCATCGAATGATCATCTGTGACAATGGTGACAAGTACTTGAGAACCCCAATCGGAGTATAATGAGAATGACTCGACGCTTCTTTATCGGCGAAGTCGTGGGAGTAACTGGGCATCGCGTGCGGTAGCCACTGTGCAGGAAGGCCCAAGACCGCGATTACGTACCACACTTTTTTCTTGTTCAGACAGGAGGGGTCATCTCACTTTATACATTTGGTAAGCTTTTTTCGGTTTTCTCTTCTGCATATGAAGATTGAAGGTTCGAAGACTTGAGTATTCTAGTTGTTGATGTTAATGGAACATGGTTCAATTTGACAGAAATACTCGTACAACGTACCGACTTATATAATATACCGTGAGATGTTTTTGTTCTGTTGCGGCTATTTTAGCTTGTCATGCGATCAGTAAAGTATTGGCGATTATAAAGGTTTTTTATGTTGTATTGAAAGCTTTTCTGATGTTTTCTTGTGTAGAAACAGCATTTTTAATATCTTCAAATTGAAAATAGACCACTGCATTTATAGGACATAATTTCTAATAGTAATTTTGGTTAATGAAGTGCAATTTCAAATTTTCTTATGCATGATTGAGCAGGTGAGACCTATCTGTATTGCACATAGTACAACAGTATTTACTCTTTATTGAGATATGAAATAGGAAGTCTTCAGAGAGCTAAGAAAATATTTCCTTGTGAGAGACAGGCAAAATTAATTATTAATGTTGCTTCCTGTTCATAAAAGCCTTACATTTGCTTCCCCTCACTAATATAACTTAACAATTAATTTGAAATAAAGAACTTCAAGCATAAAATGCAGGTAATACATCTGCAAACTCTCAATAACCTTTTTGATAAATTCTTTATTTTTCATCTTCCAATTGCTTAAGAGAGCAAGTACCTTGTATAGTGTGGATTAACCCTAACCTCATTCATTAGGTGAATTAACACATAAGAACAGGAAAAGAAGTACAGTAAAAACCAATATTTTTACCTTAAAAGAAAGATCTGTATTTGTTACTTTTGTGAAATAATAATATGGTCTGAAAATGTTTAACAATGGTTTTAAAAAATTAATTAGTATGCTTCTAATATCTATATACTTTCCTAATGCCCTTGAATTACCTTACTATTAATGCATTCTATTTTGGTTTCAGACTGTGATAAAACTTGTTAGGAGACACCATGGGGACTGATAAGATTTTTTCATACCAGACACTAGTGCACGCTGTGTCTGGAGCTGCTGGCAGTGTAGTAGCAATGAGCACTTTCTATCCTTTGGACACAGTTCGCTCACGGTTGCAGCTAGATGAGCATCGTAAGAATGGGAACACATTTGTTGTGCTGAAGGAGCTAGTGGCGGAAGAGGGCTTTGGCACATTGTACCGTGGAATGGTGCCAGTTCTTCAGAGTCTGTGTGCTTCAAATTTTGTCTATTTTTATGCTTTCCATGGCCTAAAGGTAATTCCTTGCTTCTATTTTTATCATGCAGGCACCTTTTTTTTATCCCTATTCTCCAGTCCATTACATTTGGCTTAAAGTTGTAGCTTCCTCAATTCCGAGTTAGTCAACATTTCTTATCATCTGCTGTAATCTTTCCAATGAACATTCAAAATTTATTTTTGTCTGTCAAACACATGGGACTGTTACAGCCTATTAGACAATTTTACTGGAATAAAGTTGAGAACAGTGTAATGGTACTACTTATGTATAAAGACTTTTAATGCATTCAATCATTCATGATTTTCCATTACATTTACAGTTCTGTACCAACTATTTTTACATTATCACCTCTAGGTCTAGCATTCATCTTCAACCTTCATACCAATTGTATAAATTATTAAATTGCTATGAAGGCAATGTTTGATTCTTGGGCTCAGTCGGTAGAGCATCTGTCTGAATGACAAAAAGTCTAAGGCCTGGATCCAACTGTGATAAAAAAAATTTGCACTTCTTGGCAGTCCATTTTTACTAACACAATTCTTTTTAAATAACTTGAGAATTTGACATGCATAAAGTGTTTATGTATCTTACTTCAGCTGCTTCTTTTTTTTCTTTTTTGATAATTTTTCTTGTTAAAATCAAGTCCTGATAATTATTTCATCTTATTACTATTTTATTACAATAAAGAGTACCTAACCTAACTTAACCTAACATTCTGTTTTGTTAAAAGAAGTATGTGGAAGAGAGTGCTATGTGGATATATGGGTGTTACAGGCTACAAGAGGACAAAGAGCGACACAAGGTGCTGGAACAGATCTTCTTCTGGCATCTGTTGCTGGAATCATCAATGTGCTGACCACCAATCCTTTATGGGTGGTGAATACTCGTCTGAAGATGAAGGGTTTGTCTGGCCAACAAGCACAGCAGTACTCTGGCCTTTGGGAAGGACTGCTAAAGGTGACCCAACACACTGTTTGAATTCTTGAGGCAGTGGTGTAGCTATGTATTGTACTCCGATTAAGGGTCTCCTGCACATGAGTGTTGCGTTGATGCATGATAACTAACAGGCATCGTAGAATAACACAGTATCTTTTGACAGCCAAGAGTACTTTGACCTTTTCGCTAAGATACAGTGTTAATCTGTGATGCATGTTACTTATTGTGCGTCAATGTAACACTCGTGTGGCACAGGCCTAAAACAGGAAGTCATTTCAAGGTCATGAGCTGGCAGGAGAGAGGGACACCATCATCAAATCATGAGCTTTTAATTTATTTTTTGGTATTGAAGCTCCCGATTCAATGACAGTGTACCCCTCTTTCTTCAGCTTGCGACCTTGAAAGACATCGTATTTTAATGAAAGTACAGGCTGAAAAGCAAAGCCTACCCAGACCTTTAATGAAAAACAAAAACACTTTTCATTACTTCATGATGTGCTTATTGATAAATTTCCAATTCATAATTATGTTTCTTGCCTGGCCCTTTGTAAGATTTGCGACTTAAACTTCCTATTTATTTGTGAACTTGCACATCATAGAAGGAAGGCTCTGACGTTAGGAACCTTCAACGCATGTGCAGTAAGTGTGCTTGTGAGATGTAGTATGCTGAATTACTTCAGACACCTTGAATTCATGAAGGCTGGCCTTTTGGGTTTCTTTGAATTTGTTCTTGGCCAGTGGTCAACTCACACTTCAGACACACACATACACCAACTCAGCATATCGCAATGACTAAAACCTCTTGTTGAAATTTAAGGTGCTTAAAGGAGTGATCAAAAACAGGGGGTCACTAAAAGTGCAGTAAAATGATGGTGCTGTTAATATACAATGCATTACCTCACAGTGTGTCATTTTGATAACTGTCTATTAATAATACATATGTAAATCTGTGCTGGAGCGTACCCAGAAAAAAGTATCACACTATGTTACTGTCTTTAGGGAATTGGACAACATGTAAATCTTGCTCTTCTCGAGTTTCTTCTGGGAGGAAAAACAACAAAAAACACCAAATAAACAAAAGCGTGAATTTGAAAGAACACTTTGAACTGTCTTGTTTTTGTATACAACTAGATGAAGCCTGTGTGATGTTTGACAGGTTGCTAGGTTCATTGTGTTCTATGTGCTGATCTTTTAAAAATTATGGTGATATTTATTGGATCATCTGGTGAACAGCGTTCTGTTTGCATCACCAAGATAAAATATGTCTGTTGGCTATCCGGGACAAGCCGTGTCAATGTGCTCGTAGCTGACGTTTCGGCCAACATGTTGTGACCTTCCTCAGAGCGTACTGCTGTCAAATGGCTAGCGTGACCGCCTGATAAGGAGGAGAAGGGGGTGACCAGGATTGGTCAAGTATTGGCAAATAGGAAGCAGGCAGATGGTATGGGATTGGCGGAGGAAAACACCAAGCTAGAATATACTACATAAAGTGGCTGACCTTATGGTTTTAGCACTCTTGGAAGATGCTCGTGGAACTAGGGGCTGCCATGTTTTTTGCAGTCAAAACATGAGAGGTACGGAATGGTGGTGTGTAGAACTGTTTTTCTAAATCGACATGTCGTTTATATCAGATCTTATTTCTGTATTATTGTGTTTTTGTGTATCTGTATTTAAATTATATTAGTGGTTAGAATAGTAATATTCACAAAGCCTTCAGCATGTTTGGCATATAACTGAAAAAATAGAAGTCATTAAACCGCTAATATATTATTTCCCAACTTTGCTGCCTTATTTATGATCTGTTTGTTTGCTTCTAATTGCAATAACATTCACTTTCAGGTGTTATGATAACTACAATAATATTTCAGCAGCTTCCATTCTTATGACAATAACCGATGCAGGAAGCAACATGTTTTTAAAGTTTCTCAATTCATTCTCCTTACTCATTGTGATTTCGTTATTAAATGATTGGTTTTTGGTTGTGACACACAGAGTAAGAGGATTTATATTATGTGCCGCCTGTGCCCACCCGGTCTTAACAAGCACCAAATGAAATACTGGAATACTCTGTTTTTACAGAGTGCACTGCTTTAACTGCAAAAAAACATGGCATCAATTTTCTGCATGGATGCACTTCAGCCACTCTATGAAGTACATTCTAGCTCGTTGGTTTGCGTGGAAGGCAATGTCTCAATTTAGAGATGATTTTTTTTGAGAATTTTACGTTGGCTCTGAAAAGGAATTTAATGTTGATGTCGGAATTTCTTCCTTTTAGTAGAGACATTCATTTTATGTTAGGACAAAAGAAAATGTCCCGTTTTTAAATGCCATTTTTTTGCATTTTAATAGATTTCTCCTTATAAGTAATTTTTACCCTTTTCTGTCATTCCTAAAGCAGTTTTCGCTGATTTCATTGATTTTAATATCATTTTAATGGTATTTGCTACAAATAATAATTAGAAGATGCAACAAATGTTCTCCATAAAATTCCTGAATGGCCTATTTGATTTCTTTGCTCAGAAATTGTAATGTCAGCTATTGTGAAGCAATCTAAGGTGCCTGTGACGCCTATCAGCGCCATTGTCAGTTTGTCTAATTTCGGGATAATTGAAGGCAGAGATTTCCTGGCAAAAAACTGTCCAAACCAAAAGTTTGCAAACCGAGTTCACTTGAATGAAAGGAAGAAGCCTCAATTACATGGATAACATATCAAATAAAACCTCTTGTTGAAATCTAAGGTGCTTAAAGGAGTGATAAAAAACAGGGGGTCACTAAAAGTGCAGTAAAATGATGGTGCTGCTAGAGTTCATCTGAACTAGTTTTGTTAAAAATTTTTACTTTGTTTTTCTCTGCTTTTAGGGCCTTTCATTGATCATTTTTGGTGATGTTTTAAGTCATCAAAATCTGCCTCCTATTTCTCAACATTGGAATACCTCACCATTGCTTATTCTTCCTTTTGTCATCAGGTAGCCAAAGTGGAGGGCATTGGCAGACTTTGGAGCGGAATGACTCCATCACTGCTTCTAGTCTCCAACCCTGCCATCCAGTTCATGGTGTACGAGTCCCTGAAACGGAGGCTTCACTCTGTGTACAAACCAGAAAACATCAGTGGCCTTGTTTACTTTGCACTGGGTGCCACTGCAAAAGCCCTTGCCACAGTGCTGACATACCCCTTGCAGTTAGTTCAAGCAAAGTTGCGTCATGGTCACAGCTACAAAGACTTGCGTTCAGATGCAGGTCTTATTGACATGACTATGTACATCCTGAAAAAGTACGGCCTTGCTGGGCTGTTTAAGGGAATGGAGGCAAAGATCCTGCAGACCGTTTTTACAGCAGCTTTAATGTTTGCTGCATACGAGAAGATAGCAGGATTCATCATGTCGGTTCTTCTTGTACACCACAAAGGTGCAATAAAGATGAAGCACTAGGTTGTGTTGTGTGTAAACTGTGCCTGTTTGTGATATTGCAATGGTTTTTAACTTTTTTCTCAGTTGTACTTGTTACCGACCTTGAGATCAACTTTGATCTTTTAATCAATGGCAATAAAAAAATAGACGAGTCTCAAAATTTGAAATTGTAAATTTGTGCATCTGATAATTCTACAAGAACAATTATTTTGTGAGAGTAAAAGAAAACAAAAACTGCTTGTGAATTTCAAAATTAAGATTCACAAATGTTGTTTTTTCTAATGTTTTTACATCCCCTTCTGGGATTTCCCTGCGTTTTGCCTGGAATTTATTGCATTTACTGCCACACCTAATATCACTGTTTGTTGTCATTGTTGGTTCAGTACACAGCGGGCATGTTCTTTCCTCTTTGATTTTACGCTACCTACTGTGCTGATTCCTTTCTCCACTTCTGGCATTCTTTACTGTTTGAATATTTGCGTCCTGAATTTGTTGAACTGTTTTTCCTAAGTTCTTGCCCTTCTATCTCTTTGTAATCTATTATTTTTATTTCATTGCACTCCCTATATGTTTCTTTTTGTTCTCCTTTTCATCTTTCCCTTGTCCAACTCTTCTATCTTGTGTTTATCACTAATTTTCTCATGCACTATACACACATGTCACTAGACCTTCTGGAAGTCCCCTTCTGCCATAAAACGAATAACAAATTGAAATTTTCATTTGCTATTGATATAAAAGGCAATGAAAGTGAATTACAAAATCAATACCATTTTTGTTTATGTTAAATTTTAGAACTCCTTTTTGCTTGCAGGGTATCTGAGAACATGTAACAACTATTTTACAGAATACTAGATGTTAGTATTGGTGAAATTTTTCATAATTTGAATGTAGTTGCTTTTCTTGCTAGCTTGCCCTATAGCCTCTACCCACTGCTTGGTCATCACAGGAATACAATTTTCCACAGCTTTCACATATTTTGCCCTGCAGAGAAGATTTGCAACTAAGTGAGTGATAGACTGGCAATATTCAGAGCAGTGTACACCACCCATGTATTGAATTTTTTCAGCCACTAATGTCTTGTCAGGTTCCAAAAAGCCAGTTGTTGTTATAACTAGGTCTCGCATCGCCAAAGTGAATAATGGAAACTTGCTCTTTGGAATTAAAATATTGGCAGCCCCAGTGAAATACACATTGTGGTCCAATAAGACTACTGAAATGCTCTTTTCATGTCATCACTGCACACATGTTCACCATCCTTACTGTCTGGTATAACAAAGTGTATGTTGGCATTTTCACCAGCTCCAAATAACTGAAAGCTATGTTAAAATCAAAGAGGATATGTTATAGTGCATACACAGTTTATTGGACAACATAGTGATCAATGTATACCGCCTCCTAAGATAGATGAGTTCATGATTGGCCAGTAGGGGGAAGCGGTAAAAAAAATCTGATAGAAAAAGTGATAAACTGCCCTGATTGGGGCATTTTGTATGTATAGTTAAACACTATTGTTTTTAAGTTCGTGAGTGGAACAGTTGCTACAAATCCATCGAGTAATTATTGTTATTATACAATAGGTTCAGTTTACACTTTTATTCTGTAGAACTGTTCAACCTTTTTCACACCAAAGGACATTCTGAGAAAAACCAAAGTTCTCATATGAATTTAACTTTGTAAAGTACTTTAGAATCTCCATTATCACATGTAATGACAGGACAGGGAGGTCTCGGAAATATAGAAATATTTCTTGATTCACATATGTTAATGGAAAGTTAATTAAGAAGAAATGGGTAATATATAGAAAACTATAATACAATGTTATACATTTAAGTAATTCATACCAACTGGGTATGTATTACAATTTTATTTGCAGTTGGTTTTTGTTTTATGTTTTAGAAACATACCCCAAATAATGGAGGTTCCACTGTATATTGGTTTGAGAAGTTTGATGATAACATGGTATGTAATACATACTATGATGTGGAATTTTTATCATGAAGGTAAAGGAATGACCAAATAATTAGGTTTATGATCGATTAAGTTCAAATTCTTATTTTTGTGATTGAAGTGATGCTCTGATAAACTCTTAAGTGTTATCACTCTTCTCTGCATGCTTTTAATTTGTAACTTTCAATTTTTAATGCAATGACTGTTCAACATCATGAAGTGCAGTAGTTTTAGAGGTGGGGTCCCATGTGGCTTTCTTTCTAAGTCCTTGAATATTCTTCTACATATGACTTTTTAAATGAAGGTTTCACTTTCTTACCTTCAGTGGTCGTATTGTTTACTATTGCAATGGTGGCTTCACCATTGTGTTTTTGCAGAATCAATTTACAAGTTATTCATGTGTCCTTTTCAATTTCAAGAAAATATATGCTTATTTGTGTTACATATCTCCAAATCAATTTTACCTGTGATTTTATAAAATCTACTGAAGGAATTTTTGAAAATTTTCGATTTTGAAAGATCCAGAAGATCTCCAAGTTTGAAAATCACTCATCTAATGCATAATGTAGAGCATAGAAAGGTGCTGAAAATACAGTGGAAGAGAAAGAGCATGGTTTGCGGATACTGTTAATCCTGAAACTTCTGATAATATTTCCAGGACAAACTGCAAAATATTAAGCGGTTACCATATAAGTTATGGTTAAGGAATTGATGAAGACATACCTATTTATTATTAGTAGATAAAATGCAGACAAGCTTAACAAAATCATTCTTGTCAAATTCCAAAACAATTGAGCATCTCTGTGAATTTGGTGCTGCATTAGTATTAATGTAATGTTGTGAGTCAGTCGAGTGTATTGTCTGAGAACCATGTTTAGTTACAAAGACCTGAAAGTAAATAGTGCTTTTAATTGGTTGATTTATAAATGAGTGTGTATGCTCCTTAGATTTAATGAATTATTTTTGCCAGTTATTTTCATGTTGGACATACTCAGCAAAGTTAGTACAAATATGGCAATTTTCAAGTAATGACAGCCACAAAATATTAAGAAATCGGTGAATCTGATATCCCTGTTGCGCACAGATTTTGCTCTCTTAACATATTACTAGCTTGGTGCTAAAACATCTCTTTTGATTCTGAGAGCCTCATTCACAGACTTAAGGAATCAGAAATAAATATTTGCCTAACCCTTAATGCACCGCACGGAATTCTGAGACCTGAACATTTAACTATAGTTTCAGCTGAAAACAATACTTTTTAATTACGTTTATTTGATTTTGTAATTAAGAGCTAATTGTATTTCTTTACAATACAGTTAGTTTTCACAATTTAAAGTAATTGTTTTAGATAATAAATTTTTTAAATATTTTATTAGGTTTGTATAGTTTTAATGGAATATAGAGAGAATTTTAGAGATATTTATAGTGTTCAGACATTTCAAAAATCTATGCAAAATTATGAAAGTTTAAAATGTCTCCTAGGCCTCATAAAACCCTTGTGCATCTAAGAGTTAAAATAAGTTTTTTATATTAACTTATATATCATGAGTGTTTCTCATTGAGCAACTTCTGTGATTGGAAATCTGGCTATAAGTCACTTGCAGTCAATTGATTCATGGCTGTAAGGCCACATAGTATCAATTTTATTTCATGGAACAAACCAAAAATTTAGATAGGGATTGAGAAATGTTTATGGACCAGACAAACTCCCTTTTAGAAAAATGTGATAACATTATTTAGCCACACATTTTAGGACTAAATAAATTAGAAATAAAATATTCATATTAGAAATGCTTAATTGAAGTATCATCTACGAATTCGGCTTTTGTGTATACTTAAATGTAACATTGGGGTGAAAGGAGCTTAATGCTTGTTGGAACTAAAGATTCAAAGAGAAGGGAAAAAAAAAGCAGAGAATCGTAATCTTGGGTATATATATTTATGACTTGATGATTTACGAGTGATTTACTTTGTTTTGATTTAAAAAGAAAAATCTTAAGTTCATGACACTTAATATGCTCTCTTAATACATAAATCATTGTAGGAAACATTAATTCTGAAGAATAATCCAGTTCTTTTACATAAAACTAGAAAGAAAGGTCTGTCGTACAAGGTACATTGAGGATATCCAACATTAAAGTGGCTACTTTGATAAAAAAAAGAATTATCTAATGTAATTTTCTTGTATGGGATCTGCAGCCATTACTCTGCTATAATCAAATTTTTTGTGAGTAATGTTGATTGTACAATCACGTTCAAGTCACTTGTAAAAAACAAAATCTGTTGTAAAGAACAACTTTTGAAATTTATATATTGTTTCCATTGCTTTGCAATGCTTAGGTGTTACATGAGCCAATCATTTAGAGACCTCTATTTTGAATCTGTAATGTAAATAGTCAACAGCATAACTAAATCCAAATTTGAACAGATACAAAGGAGAGAGAAGGGTTACTACTTCCCTTGATTGTGCTGAGTAGACCAGTAAATAACTTGTCCCTATGCTGAACCCTATACAGCTCAGTGTGCTGTCTGATCATGTGAACTTAAGTATTTTATGAAGTATGGGAGTCTAGTCTCTAAAGGAAACAACAGTTTCTTTTAATTCAAGATTCTGGGAGTGTAACGTTAGTTACCAACTGTTTGACGCGTTGGTTTGTTGAAAACATTGAGTCAAGCAGTTGATTGTGACTGTGTATTCCCAATTCAATGATGGATTTAAAAGTTTCTCTTCATTGTCACCAGTTTCATTAAATTTAATACAGCAGACAACTGATCTGTCACTAACGTGTGGGAGTTTCAATCATCTCTCTCTCACTTTTTGTGAAGACCCTTGGAAGGCCTTTAGCAGAACAATACTTTTTACTGTAACTTGTTACCATTTAGCCTCCATATTCTTTATATTGGCTACTCCTCATTCCTTGAGAGTAAGATAGTATTATAAGAAGGTATACATTTTTATGTGAAATTGTTTGTAATTGTAAGTACTGTATTTACCTGAATATAAGACTCTGAATATAAAACAACCCCTAATTTTGAAGAGACCTCCCTATCTTACTATTCAGTCAAAATTATATTGCTAATTATGTTCACAAAAAAATTGGCTTGATGAGAATTTTAAGACATTGCTGAACTATCATTTTCTTGTTCCCTAAAATCATCATAATCATGGTCTTTTGTCACTACTTTTATCTTCACATTTATCAATGATTTTTTTTCTTTTTGGTCTTCTGGACATTGGCTTTTTAGGTCTCTGAAAGTTTCGCGCAATTAATTTGCATTGTTCATAGTCTTTCATCAGATACCACCTAAGAACATTCCCTTCTGTGTCACCAGATGTTCGATCTGTCCTGCCCTTGTTGATATCTGTTTCTTTAACAATTCAAAATGTAGATCCACACTCGCTGTGCGTTGAACCAAGATTCTGCATGGCCTCATGGAACCTGCATTGGGCCACAAAATCTCACATTCATTTTCACTTTGTTTCATTTGATACAATGCCATTCGTTTGAGATTCTCTCTTTACCAACACATTCACAAATATCAGTCTGGATTGCCAGGCAAATTAACGGTGGATGTTGAGAATATGACTGAGAATATAATTACACATTGTTGATACGCAAGATTTTTCCCCCGTCTTTATTGTTACATCAACATTTAAGAGTTTCATGACATGGAATGGCAATGTTTAAAAAAACCTAACTAACTAGGCGTAATCTATGAATATAAGAGGACCCTGCATTTTTTGACCAAGATATTCAGCAAAAACCTAATCTTA
The DNA here is from genome assembly GCA_011170035.1 of Teleogryllus occipitalis. Classification (NCBI taxonomy): domain Eukaryota; kingdom Metazoa; phylum Arthropoda; class Insecta; order Orthoptera; family Gryllidae; genus Teleogryllus; species Teleogryllus occipitalis. Next base: position 151,302 of record BLKR01002255.1, read on the forward strand.
TATTTGGGTAAATATGGTAGATATTGTTATTGTGTGCTTGCAATTTACACCTTCATGAATGACAAAAGATTTGTTATTTATATTACTTGAGAGACCTTTGTAATATGTATTTTGTTTTATTTATATATTTTGTTTTAAACAATAAAATTTATTATTCAGACTCAGAATTTTATTTTGTTTGCCGACAAGTGTATGTTACAAGAAAACAGAAGCATTTTTATTTGAAGAGAGAAGTAAATTCAATATTGTGCAAAATTTATTGTCATCTGTATGTTCTTATAACAAGTACATTGTTAAATAATTTTTATAAAAGTACATTTATAGCTGTATAATCCTTAAAAAAAATAATGAGTATGAAGGGAATTTCTCAGTTTTTAGGTGTCTATAAGCCTAATTTTTGTCTACCTACTTATTACCTATCTTGTTAAGAACAGGGGAAGTTTAACACAAATACTAGAAAAATTATCACTATTACAACTCAAATGACTGTCAAAAAACAGATTATTCCAAACCTTTAGAAACCAAACAAATTTTCCGGGTACCTTATCAACATCAGCTTCAAGCATGTATTCAGCCCATTACCTATATGTAATGATGTAACACATCAAGGAGACCTCTCTCAAATCTCCATTTGACACTTGAAGAAAGTTCCAAGAAATAATACATCAAACGGATATAAATATCAGACATGCAATTATGTTTTTGACAAATGGAAACTTTGACACAACAAATATGAATCTGTCAAACATTCTTCACAAAAAGTGCTGTCACAGTTCTTTAGAAGTGTATCTTACATGAAAACAAATCACATAGCTCTCAGCTACCACCAACTATTAATATTCATCACATGTTGAGAATTCTTGTGTTTTTAAATACAGTAAATGTCAAACTTTAACTGTTCTTATTTTTAAATGTGATGTTATAATTTTTTGCTTTACTACCAAAATCTGCCACTGACAGAACCAAAATGAATGGTAGACCACAAAGTTTTTATTTTTTATCATTCTCCCTCTAAAAGCAAAAGCGTCACCTAATTTACAAATGTGATATATGATCAGCACTTTATCTTGGAGGTCAGCTGATTTAATATTTGGTGAAATCTACCTCACAGCCGTAGGAGACGGTAACACACATCCAACATATTTAGATTCCAGAAACAATATTCCTCAAAAAATAAAACTCAACTAGATACCTTAAAACAAAAAAAAACAAATCAACAAGTGCTAAATCAATTCTAAAGTACCCAAGTACTAAACTGGAAGGAAGGGACTAACTATAAATAATGGGGAAAAGAAAATTTCAAAATTGACACCAACTTGGCATACTTCTAGGTAACTTCGCTTGCTTGCTAACACTGGCTTTCTGTAGAAACATGTTCAAACATTATTGATCACAATGTGGAAAGCCAATTAGAAACAAAAACATAGCCCCCTCCCAAACTTTCTTCCTTCTCACCTTAGGCCTATACACAGAAACCTTTTGGTCAGTCTCGCATGAAAATAAAAACAATCCATTTCTTTCTTGATTACAAAATACCAGGTCAGTGATTCACAGTTCAATCTTGGCTGTGACTGGTGAATCACACTCAACCAAAATAATGGTTATCATCTTCAAGCACTTCAAATTCATGCTTACACCAATTGTAATATTGCCTCTTCAGAACAGCCTTTTAGTGCCGAAATATGTTTAAAACACACATCACCCACTGACTGATGAACTCGTGCCATTCACTTCTACATTTTATGCTGCTGTTCATCACTACAAAGCACCCAATATAAAGTAGTGAATTTAGTCACAATTCTTTAATGACTACTACTATATTTCTCAATGGCAAGCAACCTGCAAAAAAGATAGCATGAACCAGAATTTATATAAAAGTCTACATTTAATTTTAAAAAACATTCCAATAATTAATAATGAGGGTTAAAATAATAACCACTAACTAACTAAAGGTTGGAAAAGAAGAAAGAAAGAAAGCAATGAAATAGAAGTACAAAGCCTTCCAAGAAAAGATATAAAAGATTCGAAACTAGAACAGTCTGTCACTTTTAAAATCAGCTATCACAAAGAACAACAACTATAATTCATGTTTCAGTGAAACCTCTCAGAAAGATCACCCTTCTCATCAATAGTTAAATTTTCTTGGAACAGACACTGAAACCTCTATATTGTACGTCAGTCACTTCTGTTTACAGAACACCCCTCTTTTCAACAATGGACTATACCCTTAATACTTATTTTCTTAATCTACCTCTTAAGAGACCAGAATCACAGTAAAATTATAAGAATACAACACCAAATTTTCAGTAGTTAAAAAGGAAAATTGATGATGTAAACCAGGGAAGTCCCAACTTGCAAGGCCTCAAGGGCCACAACTAAAACCTTTAATATGGTTTAAGAAAAGAAAACATTTGGAGTTTTCAACAACGAGGTGAAAGACTAAATCATTCCTATAAATTTTGATTGTTTAGAGCAGATTTCATTTAAGACAACATCTCTATCTTCAATACTGTAATTTTGCAATGTTCACTTTCTGCAATTTTTGAAATTACATCGAGTTCACTGAAAATAGGACCAGCACCTCTTATCATCCTTTGATACATACAAGGAAAAAATCTATAGACAAAATTTGGAGCTGTTTATAGAAAAAAATAAATTAAAATTGCCTTTATTTCATGCAAAATTAAAAAGATAAATTGATCTTCATTATATCTGCAAATAGTTGTTTTGACTACGTGCGCAATTTTCCTATCTGCTGAAGATACCTTACCTCTGGGGGTTCCTCCTCTGGCTCAACAAAATCTTCCGACGGCCGCCCCTTCATGTACATAAAGGCATTCTGCATAAGGCGTGGCTCCAGAACCTGCAGCAGACAAATGATCAATTAATGCAAAATACTTCTTTTATTTCGCAACATGAGAGGGCAAAGTCAATGAAGGATGGGGTGGACTCCCTTAACTTGAAGAGTTACAAGTTAAAATTCCACATCAGACATGGAATTTTTGTGGATATTCAAGCATTTGTATGTGTACGTGTACCTGAAGTTAAACTTCTTTTGAAACCTGGAGATGACAAAGATCTCATCCCTCACACATAAAAGATGAGGGACTGAAATAGGAAGTGGTACAGGACACATATTACTGTGTCAGTAATATGAGAGAAGTCCTGCTATCAATAAATAAGACATTTTACTTATTTATTTTGTTTATCTTTTAAAATTCCACTAATGGCAAACCAAAGAACAGTACTCCATGTACCTTCTGAAAAATACCTTTAAATTAATTAAGCCTGACACACTGCGCTTTGTGATTGAAGCATATTTCAAAAGTGGAGATGGGGGTAGCTGTGCTGGGGAAGTTTCAACCGTATTTCAACACTGGGAAATTTGACAAGTATTTGAATGGTCCACAATTGAGGTTGGCTGAATAGTTTTGTGCTACCTCAACTGCCATGAATAAGATGGCACTGGGAATGCCGAGGATGGTGCCAGCAGCAGAAAACATGGAGAGGGATCATTCCTACAGGTTCAGTAAACAAACATACTGCAGTTTTGCACTTGTCAGACAGAAGTGTATGCTACATTCATCACAGAAATTTATTATCCAAACAAAATGGGTGGCCCACAAGTCATTCAAGAGTAACTATGCCTCCTGGAAATAACTCAGCACAGACCTTATCGATCTAATAGGTGAGATCAAGGACATTCGTCGCAACCTGATTACGTCTGAAGAGACTTACTTGAACCGACCATGCAATACTGGAGTAATATGATACCACAGAAACTTCATGTAAAACCAATCCATGGTGAAAGGTCACAGTTTGGTGTGGTGATTGATTTTCCAGGACTATTGGACCCTACTTTTTTGATGATCATCATGAAAACAGAGTCACTTTGGAATATTACAGAGGCCTACTGACAACATTTCTGTCTCCTGAATTGCAGAAAAAGGTATTGATATGTCATCATTTCATTTTCTGCAAAATGGGGCAACTGCATACACCGCTTGAGACATGATGACAACATTAAGTATGGTGTTCACGGGCAAAATCACCTCATGTTTTGGGGATGAATTGTGGCCAGCAATATCCTCCAACCTGAGAATTTGTGATTTTTGTATGTGGGGGTATCTTAAGAGCTGAGTGTTTGCATCATAAGGTCTCATCTTAGATATGACAGAGCGATGCATCATTGAAGAGGTCCAGGCAATATCATCTGAAATACTTGTGAAAATAATAGACAGTTTCTTTTGTCAACTGTGTCGATGCATCAAAGTAAGTTGGCAAGATATGACTAACAAAACATAAATAAAACATGGCTTGGGTAATTGTGTTAGATGGCATTATGTTATTTATCAATTACCACTTTCATCCTTTACATTCCCTAGGCTACGCTCTAATAAAATGGTAGATTGTTCCTACCAGACCCTTTCACACCCTCATCCCACTCTCCACCCACTCCCTCCACACACTTATCAGTAGCGAACAATATATTATAAACAATAAAAATTAATGATAACATTTAAAATTGCTCATAAGAGCTTTTTCAAATTTTCAAACAAAATGTCACGGTCGGTTGGTTGGCTAGTGATTCCGGGCACAACAGCTTAGGTCATTAGTCCCATAAGTGTAGTGCATGTTTCCCCCCAGGAGATGGCAGTTATCTTTCCCTGCCGGATGGCGAGATCTCGCACCAACCTACTGTTGGCGAGTGGGGTTTCCCCCTAACCAGGACTTACCCACCAGCGGGGCACTACCCCAGCCGGGACAAGCTCTAAGATCCCGACTGGTCTCCCGGAATATGTGGTAGTGTAGTGCATGTTAATGTAAGGGGAGAGGATAGGACAATGAAGAGGAAGACAGTGCACGGTCCATAGCCGGTTTGGTAGGGTACTGCTTCGGCATTCGCCTGTTGTTGATCAGAGAAACCACAGAAAACTACCATTCAGAGCAGCCGGCTGCTGGAATTCTCCTCCAGACAGCAACTGAATTCGACCTAGCTGAAAAGCTAGTGTCAAAAATCGTGCCGCTGTCAGGACTCGAACCTAGGACCTCCTGGTCAGAGGCGCTGCAGTGACATCAGTTGATGCACTGAGCTACCGCTCCTGGTAATGTCACTGTTCACATTTCAAAATGGATTTTGAGTGTCTGAAAAGTGTTCTACCAATTCAGATGTAATTGGACACCATTCTTCACCAAACTATTTATTTATTTATTTGTAATGGCAGCTGCAATTTTACTGTTTCACTCATATCACACAAAACCTGTACATATTTAATATGGATCTACAAATTTATCGTATAATACCTCACACAGCATGGATCATATAACATAACATTAGCAATAAAACAAAAACAGTGCCTCAACTGATATCACTGCAGTGCCTCAGACTGGGAGGTCCTAGATTTGAGTCCTGACAGTGGCAAGATTTTCGACACTAGCTTGTCAACTAGGTCAAATTCAGTCACTGTCTGGAGGATAAATCTAGAGGCCAGCTGCTCTGATTAATAATTTCCTGTGGTTTCTCTGATCAACACCAGGCGATTGCCGAAGCAGTACCCTAACAAACGGGCCATGGACCATGCGTGATCATTCCTTCCTCTTCCTTGTCCTATCCTCACCCCTACACACACTTACATTAACATGCACTACATTACCACACATTGGTGGTGGATCTCGCCATCCAGCGGTGGAAGATCTTTGCCCTCTCCAGATGAAAAAACAAGCACTATACTAATGGGACTAATGACCTTGGGTCATTGTTGACAAGCCCGGAATCACTAACAGCCAAAAAAACAAAAAACAGAGAGTATCATATCAAAAGTTAATAGATATCATGTATCCCTATCTTGTAAGGCTGATAAAAGAAACCAATGTAGCTCCGTCGACACACTGTGCTGGCAATCCATTCCTCAAGTTCACCACTGTTACTCAGAGTGGTATTGCTGCAAGATACTTGTATTCTCTTGGCACAACTTCAAAGAGTGGCCCCAAAGGAGGAGATTCAGACTTTCCTCAAAGAAATTTGTGAGGACTCTTTCATCATATCCTCCATTAATTATCTTTAACGTTTTGATTAGATCTCTTCGCTGTCCTCTGTTTCAGAGTTGGCAGTTCAACTGCCTGACATCTCTCCTCATACAATCTGTTCCATAGATTGATAGCAGACTTCGTCACTCCTCTCTGCACATTCTCCAAGGTCTCAATGTTTTTTTGTAGTAAGGGGACCATTCTGCACTGACGTATTCCAAAATTTCTCAGTTATACATCACATAAGAGTTTCTTCATCTGTCGACTTCACTCTCAGGAACACACTCCTCATCAGGTACAGCGCAGAATTTGCTCTCTTGTCAACTGCTGAAACCTGTCTGTCCTACTTGAGATCTTGGTTTACAACCACGCCTAGGTCAACCCATGTGGTCACTGGTTGTATTGTACGTCCACGAATCTGGTACAGGTTTCCGGGGTTCTTTTTTCTCAAATGAAGGACTGTGCATTTGCTGCTATTCAATGGGAGTAACTGCAAATAGGATGACTCCTCTATCCTTTGCAAATCTCCTTGAAGGCCCACTTATTGCAACATCAGGTTTCCATACAACTTAGTATCATCAGTGTAACTATTTCACTTTGATCTCAAGCCATTTCCAAGATCAGTCATGTACAAAAGAAAGAAGATAAGTCCCAGAACAAAACCCTGAAGAAGACCACTTGTAAGAGGGTGCTTCCAACACAAATTTGAAAAGTTCTGTCAGTCAGTCAGATAATCTTCAATCCAGCAAAGTAATTTTCCTCTAATTCCTATAGCCCATAGCTTGTGCAGCAATCTCCTATGCGGAACCTTATTGAAGGTTTGGCATATTCTAGGTAGATTATATTCAGGAGATAACCTTCATCAATCTCTAGTACAGTCATTCAAAGCACTCAGCAGATTATGGTTATGGATCTGCCAGGTATAAAACTATGTTGTTGCCAAGGAATAACCTCATTGATCATTGTATGGTTAAGCAGCTCACACACAATAAGCCTTTCTACTATCTTACCCACAGTGCTGGTCTGACGGACAGGTTGATAATTATTGGGCAGTTGCTTGTTCCCTTTTTAAAAAATTGGGGTGACAAACCGCTGACTTCCACTGTTGCAGGACCTTGCCCACATCCAGTGACTCTGTAAAGATTTTCGTCAAAGTAGGAGCTACCTGTGTTGCACATCTTTTCAGAAATACCGCAGGGATGCCTTCAGGTCCTGCAGCTGAGTTCTCTTCAAGTCCACACAATGTCTAAGCAACTGTGATCAGAGATATATCCACATTTTCAAGAGTGACAATATCCAAGTTTTCAATTGTTGGAAGGGGACCATCTTGTTCAATGATATAGACTTCCTGAAAGTAATCTGCATAAACCTCTGTGATTTTTATCTGTTCAGATATTCACGTTCTACACATTGTCAGGCCACTTTTGCTTGTCGTTTGACTACTAATATACAAGTACATTCGCTTCTTTCCCTGCTAGATACGATCTTCCTCATATTTTGCCTTCTGTTGTCTTCTCAATTTTATGATCTCATTATTAATTCCTTTATCGATTCTGTAATCCTCATCCTTTCCGGTCCTTATGTAAGTAACCCACGACCTTTGCTTTGCTCAAGATTTCTTCAATATTTCTCTATCAATCAAGGGTTTATTTACATTTCTCCTCATCTTAAAGCTCTGCGAGAAAGCTTTTAGTAATTTGTGTATCCGTTCCCAGAAACTATCGTAACCCTTGAACGTCCTTCCAGATTTAATATCTGGTTCCAGGTCTCTCTTTATCAAATTGTAATCAGCTTTTTAGTAATTCAGCCTTTACGGCTTCTGCCCTGGAACTATACGGGAGATGTCTATTTGCAAAAATGTTAACATCACTGTGTAGTCACTCAAACCAACATTTGGTCTCATACTAGCTGCAGTAATAATGCTTTCATCTGTAAGCAAGCAAGTCTAATAGGATTCTGACCAGCCCTGATCCTGATTAGTTTTGTTACTATCTGGATGAGATTGGAATCATTATAGACCTGTAAGAATTCATGCTCCACTTCATTCCTGCCAAGTACACTGTGCTTTGACCATGTTACGGTTGGAAAGTTAAAATCTCTTTATACACCCACCAGCTCATATTTATTACATGCTCTTTCAATAGTTTCGAAGTCTCTGATGTTGTAGTCAGAAGCTGGTGATCTACATTTACAGGTCATCCTTCCGTCTTTCTGCCAGCTCCCAGATTTCCTCACGCTGTAAAGGGGTCAGACCCTCATTAAATACAGGATTCTGGGGTAGTTCCGTGTTCCTTTGTAACAGCTGATTAACCGATTTCAATATAATCTTCAGTGATCGAGGTAATAGGGTTGGCCTCTCCCTGGTGTATGGTTTGCAAACGGCTGGAGTTCAATTCTGAGCATAGTTTTTTCCTGGAGTTAGATCTTGCAGTATCTCTCTGAATTTTCTTCCTCCTTTCTTCCTCACAGTAGGAGATTCTAACTTGCTTTCTTGAATTCCGTAGGTGATGATATTTTTCAGTCTATGGTTTCTTTCCTATATATCTTCTGTAACTGTTTGTGTGATCTTTGAGGAATATGTATTTTTGAGTGCTTCTCCAAATTTTTCAATTTTGGAATTTATCGTGGTTTCCATTTCCACATTGATATTCTGTTGCACTGATTCAATTGCACCACATCTTCCCGTCAGTTTGATATTATTCTCTTGAATGGACTTTGTTTTACTCAAAGTATTCTTCAAACCATTTTGTCATTATTTTCAAATTAGATGAAAGGTCTCCCACCTTCTTAGCAATCACCGAGATGTCATTCCTGATATCTGTAAGGACTACATCTAGGTTTCTCCTAGAGATAGTGAATTTATCTTTCATTTCCTTACGTAATTTACTAAGTTGTTCTTTAAGAAATTTCTTAAATTCTGTTGTCGCCATATTACCCTGCAATGTTACCCTTATACCCTTAGCAATTCTGCAATATCTACAGTTGTAGTGTCAGCCCTAGAGTCTAATTGGCAACAGCTGAAGCCACCTCCTGTATTTAGATTAACCCATCCTCTGCAGCTCTCGTGGAGTTGATAATCGCAGTTAGACCTGGTGATGACTTTATTTACTACCTTTTTTCTACAATACTGACAATTCATCAGATTCAAATTTCCCTCTTTGTTTGTATGTTGCCATCTAGTGAAGTGAGGGAAACTCCACCGGCACTGCTTGTCACAGCTCAGTTTTATCAAATAAGCACTGCGCTGACTTCAGTGTGCGCTTTGGCATATACCACTCCACGCAATGCAACATGAGCACCAGCACTGTCCACATTCCAAACTTGCACTATTTTTACTAGACTGACTTCAGTACACTACCCCCCCCTAAAACAAATATTGCTAACGTTGCCTCTGCAGAATCTTTGACAGTAAACTCCTAGCATTCGAATCACAATGGTGGAGACTTTTGACATTAGCTCAATTGAATTCAACCAGTCTGAACAATTCAAGCGCCTACCTGCGAGAACCAGGTGAATGCCAAATCAACCCTAACTGTAACGAAATGCAAATATAAAACATGTTTGGATGCAGGAAGCACATTAAAACAATGCCCTTTAAAGAATGTTTGTCAGATTTCAATCAAGAGGCTGTATAAAACATGAGAAGAATGTGGTTGCAATTATTTCTGCTTCGCAAATATCTGTTTAACCTTGATTCTGAGTACGCAATTTTGGAAAAGAATAGCCATGGTCCAGAGTTCATATAAATACAGTAGTTTACAGAAAGACTTCCTGGAACATGTATTTACAAACTCGTACCTGAAATATACCATTTCGATGTACATTCAAATGTAACAAAATATGTAAAAATATGCATTAATAGGCAAAATATGTAAAATAAAAAAGGTTTTAATTAATTCAAAATGTCATGGAAAATCTGAAAAAGTGAATATGAATGAAATGAATACATGTATCTTGTACATATTTTAATACGTATTTACATGAAAATCTGTTCCCTTTTCATGCAAATAAATAAAAATACTTTTCCTAAAAATCTGATGAGTAGCTCTGATAAAAGAGGAGTACAGCACTCACCAGTTTCTGCTCCATCATCTCCTTCTCCTCCTCTGCTTCCAAAGCACCAGCCAGCAGACTTAGGGGCCAAGGAGGCAGCACATCCTGCAACACAGCATCTCTCATGTAAGGTAGCCTATTTCCAAGTCAATTTATACAGTCGGTTTAAGGTAGGGTGTTCATTAGATCGACCACATGAAGTACCCCCAAAAAATTCCTTAAATAAAAGCAAAATCTCTGGTCTTCAAGATGGTAAGAAAAGAATGGCCCTTACTGGCCTAATTTCTGAATTGAATACATACAGGCTCTCATGGAAAACTTTTACAGGCATAGGTTTATTTAAGTTATGGAAATTATGATGAAAGTACTTCTTTCTTTTATTTACTATGTTGTAAAGGAATTATTAGGAATCAGATGATATTAAATGTAACATACCTCACTGGGCATTCTGAGGAGAAATTGATAAAAAGCCGCTGTGAAATTCAACACAACCGGAAGTTTTGGCTCTCGGCCTAGGAGTTATGCCGTACAAATCAAACTATTGTCACCACTGTTTCTCATGGGTATGAGATAAACCCATCAGAACTCTAAATTTTGTATCACTCTCAACCACATACTATTTGACAATAATTCACTTCCATTGTAAACAATGTGGACTAATTTTCAATGCAAAGAAAAACAAGTATGGGCGCTGAAGTCAACCTATCCTCTAGATGGTATTACCAACTTATGAAAATGAAAAGTTGTGCAAGAGACTAAATTTGTTAGTAAACATTGTTTTTCTGGAGCAACTATTGAATACTTCTCTTTTAACTATTTACAAATAATTATTTAAAAGCCCTGTTTATGCTTACAAGCAGCTATTATTAATCTGTAGATGTAATAAATGGTCTAGGGTTTGACTTGTGACCGACACAAACCTACCTTCCGAAGAAATTATACAGCATGTTTTGCCTTTAGGCATCTAAAGCCTACTTTAGGTGCCTAAATAGAAGATTTTAGAGCCTAGATATCCGATGTCTAGACATCACTCTCCAAAGCACTTCCTGTCTCAACTAAACCCCGCTACCTCTGTTCAATGCCAATGCTTAATACGTCAAGACACTACAGGCCAGAAGGCAAGGAGGCTGCGCATTTTACTAAAATAATATTGTTCTATGCTTTGTATCAATAATTATTTTTGAACATAATTTTGAATACTGTTGTCAAATTACAATAATTCATAACTACATAACTCCTACAGAGAGTTATTTTCAATATAAACTATTATATTTATAAAGGGCAGCATTTAAGCTATTAAATTAATGAAAATCCATCCTAGCCATTGTGGTACATAAATATGAGAAGTATTCATCTCATTGTGAATAAGAACAATTTTTTCTAAAAATTCAAAAAGACAAAACAAGGGAGAAATATAGTGGCATGAAAATTAACATGAAAAAAATAGAGAACCATATTTGGATCAATAAAGAAATTAATAAATGAAAGAAATACTTTAGTATATTTTCTAAACCATGAGGATGTAATTAAAATTAAAAAACATTAATGTGCTTTAAAGTGAACAATATGAGAAAAGAATGGCTAAAGGAATTAATGAATGGAATACGGATTAGCAGATACAAATTGGGAGACAAATAGTAAGTTGCTTATAAATGACCAGAGGCATTAGAAAACGATCAGCATAGTGTTATAAAAGAATGGACATTCGTGTGAAGTATTGGTACTGTTACAGCAGAAGAGAACTGAGGTGATAACAAAGCAGTTTGGGGCTGTCATGAGGAGCTCTGTGCTAGGCAGTTAATGGAGCATGAAGAAGTTAGTAAAAATTAAAGTTTGTTTAATTATGTATAAAAGAAAAGGAGGAAGTATGTTTATCTATTTTCCTCCCTTAATTGCCTGGTCGTATATATTTTTTCACTAACTATTATTTTGAAATCTTTTTCCATTTCAGGGGTCTTTTTCTTATTGTGCGGGCTTGAAAATTCACCACTTTACGAGGCACACTACATGCTTTGACCCGTAACAATGCTTGGTTATGCATTTATTCTTGGACATCTGATTTAGATGCTATGAGACCAACAAAACATGACAGAACAACAAAATTCTAATTGCAAATAAACCCATATTCACACTAAATTAATAATACAAAATCTATATTCATCCATCATGCGCACAAATTTGTGCATTTACCAACTGACTGAAAGCTAATGGCCATTGTTCGCACAAGAGCAGAATTAGTTCAGTGTCTCATTCCCAAAATAATTGAATTAATTGGATAATATTTAATAATAATAAAAATAAAAAAATTAAAAAAAGATAAAACTCCTGAACTCTACCTGTTCTAAAGGTGAAACTCCTCTATCTGGAACAAGAACATTTTCCTTCTGCTCCTCTAGGACCTAGAATAAAAGGAAGATATGGCTGAAACTCTCACTAATATTCAATTCTGGTAAAACAACAATTATTAACAGGTATGGGTTTCATTCCTTCCAAATGAATGGTTTATAAAGGTGATGCCTACAAACCCCTACTTGGTTCTATTAAGACTTGCAGCCTACAGCTGCTGGCTGGTATCTCAGCCTCACAAACTGGCATTCCTATGACCAGGTGTTTCAGCACAAGCATGATTCAGGTCACTTCTTTGGAATTATCAGAGAGGTTTGAGATGGGAGTACAACAACGTTCAATTATGGAATATTTGAAATAGGAAAGTAACGTGTTTGCAGCATTACAAAGAAATTAGGGGATTCAGGTTTGACATTATACTGTGACCTTCACTTTTTACTTTCTCGCATACTTCATAATTAGTATAGAGAAAGTTATGTAATTCTGTAGTAAAAACGATGCTTTTTCAGTAAAAAAAAAAAAAAGTAATTTTGTAGGTTTCCAACACCGAGAAAGTGGATAACTCTTAGTTCATCTAAATAATAAATTACTTCCTCTAACATACTGTCTAGTCAGAATCCATGTTTGGTGGGTCCTTGAAACAAAAAAATTTGTTTATGACAAATTTCTCCTCTGATGTGTGAAACAACATCTGAAATTGTTTCAGCAAACTCTTGTGGGCATTTACTGACTCGAACCAAAAAATTATTGCTTGCGTTGCACTGAAAATTGGTATGCTTGTGTAAAGTATAAATATACCCAAAAACATGTGTAAATGTGCACAAACCATTATATCTTCATTGTTCCTTTTTTATCAAAAGATATTTTTCTAGTCACCTTTCAAATGCATTGGAAAAACTGAGCTTAACTCTGTCTACCCTGACAATTCATTCCTGGCTATAAAGTAACAAGTACCTCAAGTTGTTCCTCCTCTGAATCTACAGGTATCTGTTGCTGGAGCATGCAAGTACCTTCAGCTTCAACTACAAACATTGCATCCACACACTGAAAAAAAATCAATATTTATCCAATTAAAAGCATGAAAACAAAAAAGCAGATAGCATCTCAATACTTAAAATGATGCTGATGTATCACTTGATGCATATTTGGTTTCTAGAATTTTCTGACAAGAGATGCCTTTTATTTCTTCTCACACAATAACAAGCTATTTGTCAAAAATGACAAACAAAGAACTGAATTTTCAAGTCAATTATTTAATCTACTTTCTTTGGTTGCAAACCTATTTTCTTTATTTTAAAATCTGTTCAGGTTTTGGTTTTTAACAATGAGAATTGCAAGTGACAAATACACCTTTGCTCAGCATCCTCACCTCATAGCCTCGTGGAAGGGATGTGACTAGCCAGGACTCATCTTCTATCACCTTCTCATGGAGAACATCCTTGGAAGGGTCCTGCGAAAGTACATTGACCTATTTCAATATTTTCTCAATTTGAGGAAGAGAGACTTTCTTTTTGTGTATTTACTAATGTAGTTTTCATACTTGCATAATATACATATTCCCCAATTTTTAAAACAATTTTTTGCCGAGTAACCACTTTTCATGGTACAAATTCCCTCACTTTTCCTGATTTTTTTTTTTCTTTCACCTTTTCTACATAACCAAACTCAAATAGTACTTCCTACTATATAAAGACAACCTTAAATCAAAGCAATATTTACTTACTTACTTTCTTGCTACTAACTTGAGTGTTGTTTTTGAAAAGGTGAAATCAACATTTTATCACATTGTTGCGTTCTTTATAAGTAAATACATCTATTTAAATTCAAAAAACATCTGAGTAAGCATTTTATTCACATTGAAATTATTCATGAAAATAATGATTCATTCTGAAAGGATGACCATCACCAAAAGGACAAAACGCATGTGAAAAAATACCAAATTATCAACAATTTCTGTACAAATAAAAATACGGACAAGAAAATATATCAAAACAAAGGTACTATGGAATATTAAGGAATAATATCATGTTTTATTGTTATCACCATGAATCTGATTTCTGAAAAATTTCCTACAAAATCTCAGATTATTCCAGATCATTATTCCAATGACATTTACTGTTTTTTCTAGAATGTGGCCCCTCTGCTTTTCTGTACATATGTAATCTTTATACATTTTTCAGATGCTAAATACCTACAATAAAAAGCAATTTCAGGAAAGTGGGCTACCATAAAACTAGCACTGCAGTAATTAAGCACATTAATTTCCACTGAACTGGTACACAGAGAATCTAACACCATACCAAATAAAAATTACCGTGATTTGTAAGATCAGAAATCTTACTAGACTTGCAAATCATGCAACCACATTTTCTTCACCCCATAATTGTTCAAAATATTGACATTATTACACAATTAAGGAATAGGGTAAGGTTATTTTTTGTTGTTGTGAGTTTTAAATAGACATTAGTTGCTGACATAACAAACACAGCATGTAATTAAGGTTTGTACTGGCTTTCCTTATTCTTCCCACAATTTATGCACTAATATTTGAAGACCTTTAGTCTAAACTAGTGGAACTACAGAATTGCACAGACTTTCTCATAATAAAGTTTTCTAATTTCCTTGGTGTGGGCTAGCTTTACTGTCTTGCCTCGTCCTCTTTTGTATCGAGCATCCATTTATAATCACCCCAAATACGCTTTTTTAAAGCTTTCTCAATTTTTTTGTTTCCTAATGGTAAATTTGAAATATTACTTTTAAAATACTTAACATGAGTAAAACGTTGTCCTATATGGAAATTTTCATCAAAAAATTTCGAGCCATTTTTAAGAAAAAAATCATTTAACTTCTATTGTAAATGCTCAATTTGAAGCTGTTTTTTACAATCTTTTGCGTTTTCGAAAAACTTCATTTGAAGCACTTTCACTCACAAATGCAATAATTTATATAAATCGCTGGAAATGTACATATTAACAACATGAGAGATATTTCAAAAAAATTACATTTGTGTAACGTTTGAACAAAAAAATACAGTAAAATTAATTTTATGTCATCTTAAACAGTGCCATTAGCACTACCTATTTGAAAAGTTTAAAGAAAAATTTGGAGCTATTTTTGAGAAAATGGCATTTAAGCGTTTCTGAAAATTTTGAATGCAATGTTTTCAAAAATGCAGAATTTTGAGCTCGTTTTCTCAGAAAAGTTTTGAGTTTGCATGAAACGTTTATAAGACATCATTTAAAGCACACATACTTGTAAATGCAAAAGAGTGAACAAATCACCACTAATGTAAATAATAACAATGTGAGAAGGTAGTCAAAACTTTACATTTTTGTAATTTTTGAAAAAACAAAACAATAGAAGAAAATGGCATTTATGTCATCTCTGAGTACATTTAGCACTATCCCTACCAAAAGTTTAAAGAAAAAATTTGGAGCTGTTTTTGATAAAATCTTGTTTTTTTGTTGTTGTTTTTTTAAACTGCATAAATTGCACGCAATATTACATGAAAACTACTGAAGTTTCAACAAAATGTACATCCCTTATTGAAAGAACTAAATATGGACAACAAATTTAATTTGAAGGAAAAATCTCTATCTTCACTTAGTATTTGTAGGAAGACTCCGAAAAAAATTCAAACTTTTGCAATTTTTGAAAATTGTGAGTTAACACTGAAAAATGGACCTACATCTTTCTAAGTGTATTTTACTCTATTCTTACAAGAAATTTAAAGAAAAAAATTGTAACCATTTTTCAGAAAATTTTGAAAATGCCCCAGGGGTTTCAAGTAAAGTTTCTCCAAATATTAAAGAATGTTTTTCAAAATCACAGTGCTTCAAGTTGATCAATCGAGGAAAATCCATTTTGGAAAAAATCCTACATGTGATTTAGGCACTAGTGATGTTCACAGTCAGATGGACAGACAGATAAATAAATAAAATAAATTATTATGTATTATTAAATAAAAACCTTTTTTGGTATCAGGGGACTCCAAAACATACATTTCTATTGAAATCTCGAAATTTATTTTCTGCAGCGTTTCATAACTTTCCCTACACTATGAATATTACTCCATATATATGTATGTATAGAAGAATGTAAAAAGTGAAGAAAATATGCAAGTAAATATGGTATTTCCTTAGAAGACCCCTTGAGAACGTATAGAAAATTGAAATATTACAGTGAGTGGGTACATCATTCAAACAAGCTCACAATGAGCTTATCACTACAATATTCATTTTATTAATCCTCCGTGTTATGTTGGTAACAAAGTATAGGTTTGAAAAGTGGGCAAAGGGGAGAAGGCAGGTCAATCAGTAGCAGAGAAGTGAGCGAAGTGTTAGTACCATGTAAAATAAATAAATTTTGAACTATTTTACTAGTTTTCTTCTACTTTTCAAACACACTGTTTTTTAGGAAAATCACTGTTGACTGCAGTACTGAGACATACACATAACAAATCATGATACATTCTTGAGCATGTGATTATACCTGCAAAACCTACCTTTGTGAAAGAAGTAGTCAAGGTACCCTGATCCTTCTTTCCTTCTTTTGGAACGTATTCACACTTTGCCAGATGGCATTCCCAGGCATGCTCCTCATCGAATCCCACAAAGCATATATTGCAATAATAGAATATGGGAAGTTCAGGCTGAAAAAGCAATATAAATAAAGTTAACAAACTATTTCAATGATTGGTCATTAAGTGTTTCTAGCCTAGCTAAGAAGCTGGAGTGAAAACCCACCACCATTGAGACTCAAATTCCAAGACCTCCCTTAAATAAATTACAGTCTGTTGTGTTTGCTTTCATTCTTAAAAAGGAAGGAATATAAATGAAAATTGATGATGTTTGAAAAATGTCAAATAAGGAAGTCACAGCAAAACAAATAAAACGGACTCGCCTTCACAGAAGACATTTTTGACTTCTGATCTTTCTTTTCTTGTTTATGTTGGTTTTCACATTTAGCCTGGTGTCTCTCACAGGTACGTTTCACAGCAAACTTCGCAGCACACACTTTGCAATCATATATTTTGACAGGCCCAAGCTGAAAAAGACACACATTTTTAATCCTCTATTTTTTACCACACCACTGAACCTGAACAGAAACAAACTATCAGTAGGTACAATCAAGGCTTTCTGTACAAACCTTCCCCAAACCATCTGGTTCCTTGCAAGTAGCTGCCGATCCTGATGAAGATCCATGTGCGAATTCCAGATGCGTGATACAATTGCTGAAATGTGCTGCAAGAGAGTCCTGGCTTGAAAAAAAACTCTGGCAAAGCATACAGCTGAAGGGGGCTGCATGTTGATTATCCTAGAAGAACAATTCATTCATTAGCCTCTAGCTTCAAAATTGACCCATAGACTTTAGTGCCCAGCATGTTAAATGTAGCCCATTTAGGTTCTAAAAGAAAAAAGGAACCCCCCATACTATTATGAAGATAAATCCTCTTAAGACACAAGTTAGTTGTATATGTTGCAATCAAAATCATAATGGAAGAACTTGAAATGAAAGGTATATAAAGCAATGCATTAATTGTACACAATGCACTGAAGGAGACGGAATAGGGAAACAGACTGTGGGCAGCATCTCTATATTTTCATGGCAGGCATTGAGCCATTTGGGTATGAGTAAAGACATATCCTGCTGACCTACGTCGTTGATAGAATGTTAAAAACCAAAGAGCTCAAACAAAAGTACGGTTGGGTTTCAGGAGTGGTTCACCATGCCCAGAACAACGCAAAATGATACTCACTAACACTCGGTCTGTCTCTGACACTGCTTTTCAGAGACAAGGTGATCAAGTGGTTTTCCAGCGATGTGAGGAGGGAGTGTTGCAGGAACGATGAGAGAGCAGAAATATTTTCACTGAAGCAAAATCTTGCAGTTTCTTGCAATTTTTAATAGCGACTCTTTTGTATATCTTTCATTGATTGACTTAAAGTTTGCAGGCACATCAGCGACAAAAAAAATTAGTCCTGTTAGTAAAGAGATAATTTTACTCTGGAAGACTGTGGTGCTCCTCCCCTATTGGATGGTGCCAGCTACACACGGACGGACATCCAGTGCCACCTACACATCAGCATGTGGGAGATCGCCCCCAGACTTGTCACTGCTCCACACAGGTCTCTAACCTCCGGACTGGCCTCCAAACATGTGTGCGAGTCAGTGTCAGTGTGGACGAGTGTAAGTAAATATCTTTGACCCCGGTGAATAAACTGAGAAGTCAAAAAAACTTAATTTTACAAGGGAGCAAAAAACAACTTTAAACTAATGCTATAAATAAGGAATTAATGATATTCAAACAAAACCTACACAACAATAGTTTTGTTTCAATATCACTTTCATTTGAATATCATTAATCCCTGATTTAATTCATTTAAACGTTGTTGTTTGCTCTCCAATATATAAGCTGATAAGTGTATATGACTTATCAGCTTATTCACTGGGATAAAAGATATACTCATGGGATAATCCTCAAAATGCAGGAGGCAGCCATGATTATTTATGTTGCCCCTTCGTTTTATTTATTTTGCCGTATCCAGTTGTTTTATAAGTAGGGAGCCGATTTCTATGATATTGCATATTTTTGTCCATTGCTGCAGGGCATAGTTAAGTGAAATTTTTTTACATTTGGTACAATTGGATGCTATGTAGATTAATGTCAGTGCATATTTGGCCAATTCTTCCTGTTACTGCATATTCATGTAATTATAAGTGTGTATTTTGCATATTTCAATAAAACAGAGATTAATCTCTAAAATCTTTATCTTTACATAGAATATTTTTATTTGCGAGCGTTCATGAATTTGGAAAAGCTTGACACAGTTTGCATTTGTTTTTCTTCTTTTTTTCTGTAATGATAAAATACTTGTGCAAATACTTGCAACACTTAAGTAGGATCTTGATGTAATATTTTTTAAACCAGGCAGAAGATATGCAACAAGACATACTAAGTGAATATTTACTTCACTTACTTCTCTCGCAAAGTAAGGTAGAGTATATTATGTTTGCACAAATATAAATCTTTTCATTTCAGGCATGCTTCTCCTGAATTTAATCAAGAAAGGTTTATAAAGGCAATGAAAAATTGTTAATTTTAAAAGAATATTTATTAGTATTTTATAAAGTTCATATTTAAGAACTTTTCATATTTTTAAAAGCATATTTCAAGATTTTTATGGCATATAAATCCTCTCCCTATTTATACAACTTTTTTGTCGTATGCATAGGCCAAAGTCTATACTGCCTTATGCTTCTGCATAGTACCATTTTGCAATCAATAAACTGTGAAGTAAGTACTAATTTTCATGCACAGGCTCTAAAAAATATATTCTTATGTAATTCTTAAAAAAAAAGCTGAGATAATTCCGATGTGTAAATCTGGCGAGAGAGGCAAGAGAGACAAACAGGCCAATTTCCCCAATATCTAATTTTGCCAAACATTAGTTTTGACAACTTTATAAAAAGGAATGGTATGACAAATTTGACACAGGCTTAAAAATTATAAAACACTCTTAAATAAACTCTACAAATATAGCTGTCAAAGAACTGTTTATAAATGAAAGTTATCTAACTTGCCACAAACAAGAGGTGAAATTAAATAACAGAACAGACTAAGAGCTGTCAGTCACTTGTGGCTGTGGTATTAATGACTTATGCATTTGTAGTGTATTTGTAATTTTGGTCTGGGACAATGCTTAACATTATTGATTTCAAAAATTACAGATTCTATAATGTAAAAGCATTCTGTTTTTCTTGGCACATAGTTGGACAAATTTTCTTCTGTGTCTGCAATACATACCCACACCGAGGATAGGGTTCAAAGGAAGCGTGTTTTAAATATGTCGGTGCAAAACTATGGCCAAAGGCTGCGCCCCTGGTATGGTATTTTGTGACAAAAATTTATTTTATTGTTTCTGTCAGGTTCTCACACTAACATGACCTCAATGAAATTATTTATGGTAAAGAAGAACCACGATTTAATGTTTCCCCATTTAACCTTAATGTCAGAAGTACCTATGCCTATATGTAATTAATGCAATTATATTTTTGATTTAACATCAAGAGCTTTGAAGCACAGCTCACATTTAATGTTAAAAATTTTTGGCTTTATTTATTTCCACTTTTCCTCCACAAATTAGGAACCAACGTCAAATACCTCATCCGACGCCATATCGTGCAGTGCAGCCAATTGTAGTGCAAGAAAAACCATTAACCCCTGCAAGGACATCTGTATTAAGGTGGCGTTATACTAAGTCTGCTGCTCTGAATCAGGTTGTGGCATATAGGAGCGTCCCTCATTTGTATAAATGTTGCACTCGGAGATAGAACTTGTATGATAATATTGTGATTTATGAATCGGACCTTTCACAAAAAATTCAATTTTTTTTTGAAAAATCTTAATTTTTGCAATAAAAAAAAAAAAATTTGCTTCGTAATCTAACAGATTCAATGAAAAAAATTGATGAAGAAATATTTTCATTTATTGTAACAATTTATACATCATAACTTTTTAATTTATCCATATTTTTTCCATTTAATTTAGTCATATTTTAATATTTTAATACAAGTCTGAATAAAAAGAATTCTGAAATGTTGAAAAATTTTGAAAATAAACATCAGCTTTATGTAACAGTAAAACATGAGCCCCTTACCATTATGTAATGCAGCGTAATGCTGCCTCAAACCACCAACACACCTCTTAGTTTAGACCAAGTGTTAGATAATTTATGGACGACCCCGAATTTATAAAATCGATAATTCCTAGTTAATTTTAAATTGTTTCTTCAAAGAATGACCCAAACCCCCGTTTAATGTAAGAGTTTTAGGCCTGCATAAAGAGATGTTAAAAATGGGGTTCTATTGCATTATTATGATAAATATAATTTGTGTATGTACAAAGTGTATAATGCAAATTTGTGTATGTACAACAAATACATATAGAATTCACAGCCAAATGGGCATCTCCCTGTAAGTATCCCAAACACAATATTTACAACAGATGTGCTGAGTCCCACAGACTATTTATGGGACTCCTAGAATAGACTATTTATGAGACTCATTTGGGTTCTATTCATGCAATTTTATAGAATTTTGCTGTTACATCAGTGTTCTTCTGCAACAGCAATACTATATCTTACAAGAATAATGATTCTTCTATATCATATCATTTAGTGGCTTGAAAGCTTTCTCTTGGGCTCCTCTCTGTGCATTTATGTCACATGTTTAAACTTCAGAAGTCTTAAGAACAAGGAAGGACAGAGTAATGCAAATTTCTAAGAGAATGAAACCTAGATATTTTACTTTTGGATAGTTTTTAGTTACAAATAATTTTACCTCTTTTTGACTGTAGCTACCACAGGGCTTCTTAAGCATGTTGACATTGACTCCATCTTTAAGGGGAACTGCAAACAAAAAACAAACAAACTAGAATCAACATTCATATTTGAAATATGAAAAAATATTCACTATTATTCAGGTTTCCCTTCAGAAGACAACTGAAGTAATTTGAATGATATTCCATGGTTCACTTCCAGAATAACCATTTGAACTTCAACTCTTGCCTCCTGCCAACTAGTTATATTTTATTGTAAATGTAGATGTAAAACTCTCCAACAACTGATTGTCTATTTCAAGTGAATTCGAGGAGGTATTATCCTTATATAATGAAAGAAAACCACTCTTTTGAAGAATACATTAATATTACAACAACGTTTTGTAATCTCACTGATTACATCTTCAACTTCTTCAATAATAAAACATTAACCACACCAAACATTACTGCTTTAAATATGACAAAAAATGATAATTAAGGTTAAGGAAGGAATGAGGATTCAATTATATATTAAATAGAACAAATGATAGGAAAAACATTAAATACAGAACATTATTTAACATTAAGTTAAATAACAAGAATGAAGTACAATACAAGAGACATTTAATGACTTAATTACCACTTTTTGTCATATTTAAATCCGTAATTCAAAGATGTTTAGTCTGATTAATTGTATGCTTTATTGTACTGTACAGAAACAGAAAATGTAACCAATGAGGTTATGAAATGTCAGTTTTGATCTATTCTTCAAATAAATGAAGAGATTTTTAGGGAAAAACATTAAAAAGAGTGATTTCTTTAATTATATAAGGATACCATCCCTTCCAATTTAGTTATACTTTATTATTTCACCCTTCTCACCCTGTGAATTGGATTCCATTGCCACCTCTTCTTGAATCTCCAGACACTGTTGAGAATTAATCTCCTGTTTCGAACCCTGAAAATTATGTGGAATAGTGCCCTTCCTGAGAACTGGCTTTGTGTTTATTTGCTCCACTGTCATGTAATAATCCAATTCTTTCTTGAACTGAAAGATGCAAAACAGAAATCGATTGTAATTTCATGGTCAAGTGTGTCACAAGAACATTCCATTGATGCACATCGTAGATTGCCACTGTCTCTTATGCAGAATGGCCAAAGTGCTCATGGGTCATTTTGCAAAAGAGACAGTGTTAATCAAAGACACTCGTTACTATTCCCATAACACAACACTTGTGAGCAAGGGTCCTAAAGGTCTGAGAGAGGTTTTTCCAATATGACTTAAAACAAATGAATAGGGAAGTTCACACTTAATTCAGTGATCTGATATCTCTGACAATGTTCATAAATAAAATCCGTTTAATCAGAATATCACACCTTACAACAAATTCTGAAGCAGATAGATTACAAGAAACTTACAAAAATTTATATTTAATATTACAAAATGATAGGATGCTCTTGACAATTTGTTTTTAGTCACTCAATTTTTGTGTTCCTGCTCTCATTTAAAAAGAAGTTCCACACTTGTACTCCATCTGAAGAACACCCAAAATAATGTAAGATTGAAATGTCGTTTGTTACATTTTTATTATGGACTTTTATTAAGTTTTTAACCTTTCAACATTCTTTAAACATGCCTTCCACATTGACTACAGACATTAATGGTTTTATTCAATGATCTGATAGAGATTGTTAGTAGTGTAGGTAACCAGCGAGAAAGAAGAGAAATTAACTTAATGGATGGACCTTTTCTAAATTTCAACTTTCTTCACATTTTTCAGTATGCCCATTAGTCTCCAGAAACTCTTTCCCCACGAGTTCTATGCTTTAAATGTAGTTGTCTGTAATATTCAAGAAGGGCTTAAAGAATGTAAATCAGGATTAAAATGGTTTCAAATTAATAGAACACACCAGAATAATTTAATTTCAGATCATTACTGGAAATGTCTTAGTTCGCATCCCTGCAAATTTGTAAGGAACATTACTCCTCTGACTACTACTCCTGCACTGCATCAACACACATTTTTTCCTTCTCCTTGGGGGCAGTTTCAAATTGAACATATAGTTTTTGACACAACAAATAATTTCCCTGTACACTTTCTGAGAGTTGCTTTCTGTGTTTCCCAGATTTTCCCTGCTGTTTTGTGTGTGTGTGTGTGGGGTTTTTTTTTTTTTTTTTTTTTTTTTTTATAGCAAACAGCCACCCTGTTCTTATCAGGCTGCATTAAATAAATAAATTAATATGAAGTTGGGCAACAATTTATGCTTAATTTTGGGAATGTTCTCCACATTTTTTTATTTTAATTTTGTTTTTTCAATGAATACGAATAGAGACTTTTGGGCAGCTTAAGATCTAGCTAGTGTTACGACACACAACAAAGATTTCCTGTTTTTCTCACTAATTTGTGATGAGCATATGTTATATGAAAATTGAAATTTGGATGTTATAAACATTTAACACCATGATATTACAACATTTTGGTAACATAAGTTTGTTTACCATCCTCATGTCATGTAATGTACATCAACACACAAAAAACGGATAACAATTTTTTTTAACACAAACAAAATCATAAAATAAAATAGAGAAATATAAAATAATTATATCCATTAACCTCTTTATATTTCTTTATTTTATTTTATGATTTTGTGGATGTTTAAAAAATTGTTATCCACTTTTCGTATGTTGATGTACCTTACATGACCTGAGGATGGTAACCGAACTTATTTAACCAAAGCATTGTAGTCTCATGTTGTTAAATGCTTAAAAAAGGTCATCTGCAACAATTAAACACTATCTATAATTCAGAGATTTTTAGACTTTAAAAGAAATTTTCATAAGTTGATCATTAAAGTATAAAACATCAATCTATTTAAAATTTTTAATCGATTGTACACACGCTTTTGACCCAACATAAACAAATTAATTGATATCTTCTCCCTCATACTACATTTCATTTAAATTGATAATACTACTAGCATTACTTTAATTTCAGGGATCATCACAAATAACATTCTCAAAATAGAAAAAGATATAAATGAAAATAAATCTTGAAATTTTTGCTTTCTGGCAAATCTCTTAACAGTACCAGTTTTTTGGATGGATTTTTAATTATTTATCTAGTCCTGGTCCTTCACACACTAACTTGGCATAGACTTAATTTTACTCTCAATACATTCATAAAGCTCCCCTTTAGCTGATATAAAATGAAATTTAAAATCAATCTCCTCCTCATTAAACAAAATTCAGGTTTAAACATTGAGAGAAAAATACATTAAATTGGGTAATGCTAAAAAATCTATGAATATTTTAAACCTATTGATGCAAATAAACTAGGTAATGAAATACTGAAAGGTGGCGACCCAAATCCAGACCTTTACTCACTTTAAAATAAAATTTTCTTTAATTTTAGATTTCTTCAGAGCTGTCTTCTTAATCTGGTACCTTAAAGTGATTCAATAGAAGTTGACATCCACAAAGAAATGTCACAAAAAATGTCTCACTGTAATTAAATTAATAAAAACATAGCTCATATCTTACTGAAATATATATATAAAAAAGTGTGTCAAAGGTGGCAAAACAGAGATGAGCTGAGAAACCAAATTAAGTCACTTATTACTTATATAAATTCTTCCTTTATCTAGAAATCCTTTACCCACTGAAATTCAAGACAAAAAAGGAAAAAAAGAAAAGAAAAAGAACAAGGTTATATAATAATTAATTGGCATTCTACTTCATGGGCACAAAAATTTGTTAAAGATATATTGTATAAAGAAGCTAAAAGTAAAAGTTCTCTAAACGAACAGGGTACATAACCCAACAAATACATTAAACTTACGTCGAAATTATCTTCACGCACAAGGGCATTTTGGGAGGAATTGCTGTCAATTTTAACCTGCCGGCCACATCGCTTTGGCAACCTTCTTTCATCTGGTACTTCGAAAAATGATTTTTCTGGCGTTCGTTCCTTTGATTTCACACAAGGAAATATACAAACTTTCATTGCCACGAATACGCACTAACACACACTTATTTTTTCAACATTATGCACATGAATTATATCACTTGGAAATATGGCGCACACAATGCAGCAAGTTTTGTCTGAAAACACTTTCGGGCCACCACCTTATACTTGATATTCAACAACGTGCTACTCAGGTGCTGCTCGCCTGCAGGCAAGCTGTGTACACCCTGAATGTACGGCGAAATTACATTGATCAGCTGTGACGTTATCCAATCAAGATATTCAAAATCAAAAATTACATTGTAACAGAGTTTTCGATTGGATAACTGTGTTTCAGCTCATTTCTGTCAACTTCTCATCAGGTTTAATCCGAGTAAGGTTGGATTACGCAGCGCCTCTGTAGGACATATAAGAAAATAATGAAATGAATATTACCAAGCGTAAATCCGAAAGAGATTTACGCCAATAAACTTGGATAGATGTGTTAAAACAAAAATAAACTCTGGTTGTAAACTTTTATTAAATTGATTTTACTGAATCCCAGACTTAGTACACTCGCAATCAATAAATATACAGCGTATGTATAAGTAATTTAATCTTCAATAGAAATGGCAGTTCAAGGCAATTACCCAAGAACAACAAACTTTCACTTTAGCACGGGTCTCCTTCCCCCAATTGTGCGTAGGAATCAGAGCGTTAAAGAATGTCAAGGTTCATTGGCAAGCAATTGCACATCTTCTACCTTCCAACCAATAAATATTTAGACATCATTTCCAGTCATTGAGAGGGAATTTTAAATGTGGTAAGACCCCAGACATCCCTCATTCTAAATGAGCATGTAGAGTTTCAAAATATTATTCGCGTTGCAAACAAGGATTATGTCACACTCATTTCTCACAAAAATGTACACAACTTCTATTAGACCAATTCTTGAACAAAGACGCACTAATATTCCGATGAATTACTTTTATTAAATAAAATAATTTCTAAAACTTGGCTGTCATGTTCATGCTAATCAAAACATACTGCTTATTAATATTGTCATGGTAATCAATTTCAACGTAAACTACTTGCAAATTCTTAAACGAGCGAAATCAAAAATTTCACATTTTCGATAATTTTAAAAAATAAACAAACTTTTATAAGACCAAGTATTTAGAGAACTTTTCAATTAACGCGATGGTTTACTATTCGTTTTTGTGCAATCAATAGTTTTTATGATGGACCCACCTTCATTTTTCAACATTTTTTATTATTTTTTGGACCCGAAATAGCTTGGCCGAAAGAAAGCTTTCGTAATACCGAAGAATTGAGTTCTTTTCCATTGTGGAGAATTTCAGAGAAAATTTTCCATAGTTTTTGAGAAAATTTGGCATGAGTGTTTCACTTCACACGAAAATTCACTTCCCATATACTAAAAAAATGTCTTTTCCCAAAAACCAACATTAGAGATACTTCGAAGCTTGTGTGTTAACAAACGTATTAAACAATGCAATACATCTGTCTATAATGTAAATTTTTACGATGTGAAAGATATTTAAAAAATTAAATTTGTGTAATTTTCAAAATACAGCAAAATGTCGTTTGTATTATCTCTCACAGTACATTTAGTACTATTCGTACAAAAAGTTTGAAGAACAAATTTGGAGAAGTTTTTGAGATCTTGTTCATATTATTGCCAATATTTCAATCGAAATTGCTCAAACTATCAAAAAAATGCACACGACATTAATGAAAGAACTACTAATCGAGAACAAATTTCATTTGAAGAAAAAATCGCCATCTTCAATATTGTAGTTGTAGGAAGCCGCCGAACAAATTTAAAACTTACAATTTTTTAAAATTCAGAGTTATGTGATAATCGGACTTATGCCATCTTTATAAGTGTATTCTTACAAGAAATTTAAAGAAAAAATTTGGTGCCCTTTTTGAGAAAATTCTGAAAATGTCGCAGGGGCTTCATGTAAAGTACCCCCCAAAATTAAAGAATGTTTTTCAAAATCGCAGAGCTCTGAGTCGAGTCAGATCGACCGGGTAATATCCAGTTTGGAACCTACCTTGTCGATGTTACTTTACCTGGGGTAGTGGTGCAAGTGCGGCTCATCAGCGTGCGGTGATGACGATCCTAGATCTGGGGCCGCCTGCTGTTGAATCGGTTGGACCTTCTCAGCCGTTAGGTCATCTGGGATAAAGGCGCCGTGGCTTATCAGCCAATGTGACGTGGGTCGAGGGGTAGGGCCGATCGGTTCGGCCGGCGTGAGTGTGCTCGGTAGCAAAGGCGGCTGAAGCTTATATCGGCCCCACGTCATCTGGGTATTTTATGGGTTATTACGTCATCTGGGAATAGGCCCCCTGAGTATAGAAAAAAAGAAATTCCTTCTCAGCATTATTATGATCTATCGTACCCCGAAAGACCAATCGGAGAGATATGTCCCACTAACAATTTCTAAAAGAAAATTAAACAATTTTAAGTAATTAATAACGAAATAGTAACCGAAAAGTAACAACGTTTCAAAATTCCGAAAAAAATAAAATGTCACGAAAGTGTTATCGGTGTGGGCGGCCTGGAGCGAGTAGCCGTGGGTAAGGTTCATGCGTAACGGGTATTATAACGTTCGTATTTTCATGGACGTCACTTCTCCGGGCTCACAAGCAGAGAACGTCGCGCAGCGCGCTCGTGTGTCCCATTCGTAACTCAAGTTCTGCAACGGACGCATTTTTAACGTCTGTTAAAGCGCGCTCGTGTCTCCGGCCTACGGCCGGTCTGGGGTAACAGCAGCTGTAGGGCGGGCGCGAGTGAAATACTAACTTTTAGGCAGAGTATATCGGAGACGTTCATTGTATTTGTTTACAAATTATCAGATACCCCCTCCTGTATTCATTTGGCAAATAAAGAAAGTATAGTTAATTACTTTGTTTTTGCCTCAATTTTTACTGTACTTTATTTCATGGTAAGAAATACTTTTTATTTGAATTTACTAATTTTGGTAAAACGTTGGAACAACGGCACATGTATATTTTAAGCTATTCGGCAACAACTATTCCGTAGCACGTTACTACTTTCCGTGAAGCACTGGGCTTTAGTATTATAGGGAGTTTTTGTACGGCATAGCATAGCGTCTCATACTACAATCTCGTTCTTCTGACTATGCGCAAATGCACAAAAGTGATGCGTAACTGCGCATTTGCAGATCGACAATGTTGTAACGCTTCGGGGTGCAAAATCTCCATATTCGTGGCATTTTAGTGGACTTTGAAAATCTCACACTCCCTTTAATACGGACAGACACCTTTACAGTCCTCAATTGAAATCTCATCCCCCCCCCCTATTTTGCACTGAGCTTTTCCGGGCACCTTTGCTATGAAATGTTTAACAGAAATTCGAGTTTTTTCAGAAGTGGGAAACGTCATGCAGGAATTGATATTCTGCAGTGTTTCAGAATAAACTTTATTACAAATTTCATTTACATACAAACTTGATAAAATTTACACACTTCACCCATACCTACAACTTCTCAAAGAAAATGTGCCAATATAAATAAGGTTTTAAATTTATGAAAGCACATTTTTTTTAAGCCAATAAAATTAAATTATGATTTTCTGAATCTCACAGAAAATAAAGTAATTTTTATTCTGAATGAATTAACATCGTGAAACAGAAATAATTCATTTCACATAAACATTTACACATTCTAAATATATTTTATTACAATTAACTTTATGGCAATATAAATTAACTTTAAAAAATTGCTATTATCAACATTTTCGAACTGATACGAAAGAAAAAAAATACAAGGAAACAATTTAAAAGGAAAAAAATACATTCATCATTGCGGAATCTACAAGGAAATAAGTTCGAAGAAGTGTTATCAGGTACTTTCGAACTCGTAAAACCATCAAATATCCTGGGAAATTTAAGAATCTGTGGCGAAGGGCGTCTTGGAAAGCATCATACCAGTTACAAAGAACAATTTGCTATTATCAACATTTTCGAATTGATACGAATGAAAAAAAAATTACAAGGAAACCAATTTAAAAGGAAAAAAATACATTCTTCCTGAAATAAAGTTCATGGCTTGCATTGGAAAACAACAAAACAAAAAAACCAACGCACGACTCAAATCTTTGGAAACTAGACGTTCTCCACGCCGCCGTCTGATCAGCGCAGTGAATGATCCGCATAGCGTCAGACGGTGTCGTCGAAGACGTCGTAGAAGATGGAGGCGTCGTCCGTATCGCGGGGGTTGGCGACGGCGCCGGTTGCGTCCGAGTCGAAGCGAAAGGCGTTGAGGCGCGCCAGGGTGATGTCCGCCAACTGCCCCAAGGCCAGAGCGCCGTCCTTGGGAGGCGGCGGCTGCTCGGCTTGCTCGTCCTGATCGGGAGCCGCCGCCTCGCCGCCCGTCTCCTCCGCCGTCGCCGCCACCATCATCTCGGGCGTCACCTTCACCGCCGCCGCCACCACCTCATGGGGCCTCGTCTTCGGGGCACTTTGAGCCCGGCTGGAGCTGCCGACGAAACAAACTGGTGATTTACCCGCAACGACCAACAAATATTATACTTGGGATTTTCTAACGAGGCATCTGAGGGTAATATCTCCAAGATGGAATATGGTACGGTTTTTCGCGTTTTTCTCTATCGGCCTTTTGACAGTCTGAGAAAGAATGTTCAGAAGTGCTTGTGGGGAACCGAAAATGATCACTTTTGCTAGTGAACACGTGTGAAATCTCAAATTAAGCTACACATGCAACTCACTCATGCTTAAAAAAAAATATTTTTTTAAAAGATTTTATAAGGACGTTTCATTCTCGAGAAGATACATTTCACTTTTTGCGATGTTTTTTTCTAGCATGTCCTCCTCGTTCTATCACCTGTTCACACCTGCTTGTAGTTCGCATTCACGAATTCGCGGTGACTCAGACGCAATAGACGTCACCCGCGCGTGACTTAGATTTGAAAATATTTTAACTTGCAAAATCGAAAAAAGTACGATAAAAGTTAAATGAAATACATTTTCAAAATACGTAGGTTATTTAAAAAATAAGGTCCGTTCGTGAATGAGAGTGAGATTGACACGCGACCGCGGTAGTGCTTGAGTTTCTGATTCCAACATACTTTGACCGCGTTTTCACGCCTTTTCCAACCGTGTGGTAGGTTTGTCTGTGAACCGAGCTGCAAAACTTTAAAATGATTAAGAAAATGGAGTCTCTCGCCGATGTTGCCATGTTTCTGCACGAACACAAAGTCTCATCAGGTCTTTAGATGGAAACACTGGATCATCCACCTTACAGTACAGACCTTACACCTACTGACTATCAAATGTTTCGTTGCTTCAAAGATTTCCTGGGGGGCAACGGTTCAGCGACGACAAAGAAATGAAAACTGCAATCGGAGATTGGGCTTCTTCACAGGCGGCAGATTTCATTGACATCGGAATTCAACAACTTGTTGAACAATATAACAAATGTTTGAACAAAATTGAAAATTATGAAGAAATGAAGATGAAAGTATGTAGAACATTGAAAAATTATATTCTTATGACATATACAATATTTTCCTTCTTATAAACAAACGGACCTTATTTCAAAAAGTAACCCTCGTATATTAATTTTGCGACATGTTGAGTCTCGCTGGCCAATCCGAGATTCATGAGACCCAAAGGATGCACTCCCCTCCCCACGGCTATACTAGCAAAAATGTCCAAAAAGAGCGAGAGCAATGTAGTATCGAGAGTCGAAAGTGAAATTTAGTTTCTTTCGTTCAGCGAAGTAGTTTTTACAGTTCCACAACTAGCAACTTGTCTTGTCATGGCCGAGAATTGTAAGTAAAATGTGACAGTAGCTGAAATGATGTAATGTTAAACAATAGACTGTCTCAAACTATAATCAAATGCAATCCGTAAACGTTTAACTTCATTTTCTGAAAGCTGGAAAATAGTTGATTAACTCTTCTGGCTTCTCCGCGCCTCGAATAATACATGCACATATAATGCTAACATGCTACACAAAAATCCCATTCTCACTACATACAACTTCTACGTCACAGCATGCAATGTTCTACACTGTTAAAATATAAAACACATACTAACTACAATATAGGCACTTTTCTTGGGCTCTCATATTTCTAGATGCAAGAAGAGTAGAGTTCTTTATTCAGCAGCTCAAGAAAATGAAATCTATCGTTGTTTGCCGATGCAAATACTTGTTTCAAGGGAGCGAACATATAAAATGATACTAACAAGGCTCATTACTCTGATTTACAATTGATTGACGTTCTTTTCGTGATTCCGGGCGCGTCAACGGATTTGGTTATTAGTCCCGTAAGTGTAGTGCATGTTTTTTACGGAAGATGGCGGTGATCTTCCCCCGCTGGATGGCGAGATTCGGCGCCAATCTGCCGTCGGCTAGCGAGGTTTCTCCCTAACCAGGATTCTCCCACCAGCGGGGCACCGCCCCAGCCGGGACAAGCTCTAAGCTTCCGACCGGTCTGCCGGAATATGTGGTAGTGTAGTGCATGTTAGTGTGTGTGTGTGTGTGTGTGTGTGTAAGGGGAGAGGATAGGGCAAGAAAGAGGAAGGAAAGAGCTCGCGCGGTCTGTGGCCCGTTTGTTAGGGTACTGCTCCTGCATTCGCCTGGTGGTGTTCGGAGAAACCACGGAAAACTACCGATCAGAGCAGCCGGTTGCTAGAATTCTCCTCCAGGCAACGACTGAATTAGACTTAGCTGAAAAGCTAGTGTCGAAAATCCTGCCGCCGTCGGGACTCGAACCTAGGACCTCCCGGTCAGAGGCGCTGCAGTGACAGCAGTTGACGCACTGAGCTACCGCTCCCGATTTATTTACAATTAAACTAAGTATGGTAAATGAAGGGGTAAGGATTTTGGGGAGCCCAAGAAAATATTCGCAGATAGTACACATCACTCATGCTACAAATACACAACTTCATGCGATCAACTTCAAAGGCAGCGTTGCAGTTTCAAACCATTCCTTTTGAAAGAAAAATGATGTATAAAGATGCAACTACATCATGGTGCAATAACATTAACAAGCTCGCGAAACAGTGCATGTTCTCAAATTCATCAAATGCGACCACTTACTGTAATGCCGTGGATGTCGTCCGTCATGTTGGCAAGATCGTCTTTATATTGAGAGACCGCCTGTTGGAACATTTCCTTTGCCTCCTCTGCCCCTTTTCTGTTGAAAAGAACATCGAAGGTGCAGTCTCTCACACATTGCAAGACATTTCAAGTTTTTTGTTTGTCTTTGGAATACAAATGTTCCATAACACAACAACAAAATATCGAAGGCGTAGTCTCTCACATACTGCAAAACATTTTCATATTTGTTTGGTCTTTGGAATACAAATATTTCAGAACAGAACAAAACATTGAAGGTGCAGCCCCTAATATATTCCATGATACTATTTTAATTTTTTGTCTTCAGAATAAAATGTCTCGGATCAGAACAAAAGAAAACATCGAAGGTACCGTCTCTCACATTTTACAAAACATTTACATTTTTTGTTTTGGAAAACAAATGTTTCAGAAGTAGGCCTAATGCGCGGCTTAGATCACCCAGAATGCGTTTAAAACAAAAATATATCTCAGGAAACAAGAAATCTGTTCCGGACAGAAACGTATATTATTCAACATGCGGGATCGTAATATTTTGAGGCGAATACCAAAACCATTCCTCATTTTTAAGAATCTTTTCTGGAACCAATATCGGACATTAAGTTAGGTTCTCTCGCTCAACTAAGTACTTTTTACAGTCCCTGAATAAGTGTACTACAACTGGAAACTTGCAATCGCACTTTAACTTTTTATTTCATAATCGATGGTTTCCATTTTAGTTCACGCAAGTACATAATGACATGGACATAGTGAAGTTTTGTTGCGAGTGCTAAAAATTATAGGGTAAATGATTTTCCTTCAAGAATACATCACAAAACATATTAATTACAAACGTCAATACGCTTTTAGTGTAAAGATTTTAATAAATCCTCCCTATTCCCATTCAAGCATTGTAATCACTTCAAAAGTATTGGTCTCGAATTTTCGGGCATAAAATCTGCGTTTAAGATTCTTTTGAATTGTAACTTCGCACGCAGAATTGAGAATTAAAGTCTATAAGGGTTCCCCCAAAGACAATTGGCGAGGAGACGCTAACAATTTTGGATAACAAGCTTTTGAGCTCGAACTTCGAGAATAAGATACAGTCGATGGTTTGATTTATTTTTTACTTGATTTAAAAAGGTAAAATATAAATAAAAGACAAGCGGTTATTGTAGCATTATGACAAATTAAGTTATAAATATGGAGTTGTTTTTTTAGAAAGAGAATGGCTGAGAATCAATTAACAAATCCCAGTGCACAATGTGTACATCCTTTGTTTAAAACCAAATAGGGCTCACGCTGTAACTGTCGACTCTTGTATGTCGGGTCTTAAGCTGATGGCCTCGCGAACTCAACGTAGTATCCGTGCCCCGGGCCTGGACTAAGTGCAAGTCATGGTCAACAAAATGCGCCGAACAGTCTTCAACCCCGCTCTGCCTATTTTACCAAACACAATCTTCACTTCATGCTTCGTAGAAAATCACTAATTATTATTAATTGAAATAAATTAAACATGGTGCTTACATTTCCAGGAGTTTAAAATGAACAGGCGATTTATTTCCCTTCATTCCTTTGTCAGGATTTTTGGAGCAATTTGAATTGAAAATTAATATATTTGACAATTTGATCAAACTGACGAAAAAATTATCCTTTTTTAAATAGCAGGCTGTTTCGGAACTACAGTGTCGCTGTAAAGAGAAAGTTAAAAATTGCATAGAATAAAAGTAAAAAGTATTTATTTTCTACGAAATTTATTAAACTCCTAATGACAAGTTAAAAACAATGATGAAAAAGAATTTGTACCCTTTATTTAAATTGTTTGACTGTTAATAGTGTCAGATGTTCCGCAATTCTGTGAGCTACTTGGAAGGTTCCAGAAGTTTCTGGCCTCACTAACTTCCATTTGTGACACACCGAAAACAATTACTTAACTTTCAAATTAATCATCATTTACTCCAACCCACTTGTCACAACTATAAATTAACATTCTAGACTTTTGAAACAATTCTCAGAATTTTTGTTCACTCAAGGATCAAATACTGCTTCTTCCCCTCCCTTTCTGAAACTTTTCTTCCCGAAGGTTTC
Organism: Teleogryllus occipitalis; assembly: GCA_011170035.1. Lineage (NCBI taxonomy): Eukaryota > Metazoa > Arthropoda > Insecta > Orthoptera > Gryllidae > Teleogryllus > Teleogryllus occipitalis. The sequence goes on from BLKR01002255.1 coordinate 186,206, forward strand.
TCTTCAGTTTTGATAAGTGGTGGACGTCGTTGCGTGCCCAATCTGGACTGTAGAGTGAATGATCAACCTCCATGAAGCCATAGTCCTTCACAACGTTCATGGTGGAAATAATTATGGTTATTTCCATCATGACAACGTTCTTTACAGCAGAAGGAAGCACCGATGCGTTGTCACGAAGCAGCTAAACGCCTTGGGGATTTCACGCACCGCATCCAAACTCTTAGTATTACCCGCGCACGTTTTCTTGAGCCCTCGCTTCGCTAGTTGCGAGAGGAGCGCCAAGTTTGGTTATTTTGACAAAAGGAATTTTACATCCAATTTGTAGTTCCGTTTTCGGTGCAAAATAGTTTCTATTACACGGGAGCGAACATATCTGGTTATCAGATTCTGTCCACAACTCTCGCTGCAAGCATTTACTCTTAATTCAAATAACGTTGGCAAAGGAGTGGGGGTAGGTATTCTGGAGCTCAAGGAAACGTGCGCGTATAATACCTCTCCACAAAACTGAGAGACGGCGATACCATTGATGAGCGATATCTTGATCATGCCGGAAACTTAATGGAACCGTCTGTTACACTGTAGCTTACTCGCATTTACACATTGTTTGCGAAACGTTTTTCTAATTTAATGGGCAGGATCTAAGCAGTGGCTCAGTGGAACAAAATGAAATGGGTAGACAGCCGCACTAAGAACAATTATTTTCCAGTGGTAATATCCAAGCATTCGTCTTCGGACTTTTTTTTCCAGAACTCGTCGTGTGACACTGTCAATAAAATACTAATTGGCCGATAATTGCATGGCGCCGAGGTCACTTCAGATTTGGGCAAGTGCCGAACATGTCATCCAAGCTTCCATGCTCGAAGAAAGATTGGTTCATGAGAAATTAATTAAAAGCGTGCGTCCGGAAGGGCAAATGGTAAAACTAATTTCAATTGTTTGGTTGTGATGCCAATGGAGCTATTGGCATTAGATTTTAGTGAAATAACTGGCCGACGTTTCTTTTGAATTTCTTTCAATTACCGCCTTATCATTCCGGAAGAGTTTATAATTAGATGCTGATACGAGTCGTTATTTTATTGCAGATTTTAGCCATGCTTCACTAATTAATAACTTCTGGTTTCGTTTCAGTTATATTTTAAATTTTCGCGTAATGCTTAGCGTGAATTTACGTGGAAAACAGTTACTCCAAGAGGGAGCTGAGACAAAGAGATTTGTGAATTTTTTCAAGGGTGGCAGAGCTATTTCGACCGGGTTTGGGGCTTAGCAGTGCAGCCGGGGGTGAAGGAGAGGGGAGCTCTAGACACAGGTATAGAATTCCTGGAACGCGTAGACTGAGGAAAAGTGGCGGTGTCGACCTTCGTTGCCACATTTGTGAAAATATCAGAGGTGGAAAAATTCAAGTGGAAATGATCGGAAGGAATCGCAACTAAATTTTTTTATGATCATAAATGGAACAGTAACTACTTAGTGTTAATCTACGTTTACTAAATAACTAACGAATGTACTATAGTGATCAAGCTAACTATTATTATAAAAGCAAGGTCAGTATTAATACAAATAATGATATTATTATTATTATTATTATTATTATTATTATTATTATTATTATTATTATTATTATTATTATTATTATTATATGGCAATGATTCATCAAGCGAGCTTCTCAGAAGAGACTTAGCATTAAAGAAGAAGAATATTAATGGCTTGTATTATCTTCTATTGAAATCTCTGTAGTACATTCTACGTTTGATTTCTTTGGGTAGACCGTGTCAACCTTGTCTCCCCTCGTGCTACGCCTAGAAGTATGCTGCTCATACGTAATAGACAGGAAGCAATTACTAATTTCTCCCTCAGACATTAAATATTTCTATTGCAAAATGAAAAGAAAAAATACCTTCTATTATTGGTCCCCATAGCTTTAAAAACAAGAATTATTTTTTTCGTCTCTCCTTCAGCAAATTTGCTGCTCTAACTGCCCACCCAGTCGCGCGGTTGACGCACAGTCTCAAATGTCCCTTCCAAATAAGAGCGATGCAAGATGTCGGATTTACCCATAAGCAAAATGAGCATTTGGACAAGGGCTCCCGTCCACAGGAATCCCCACACACCGCAAAAAATTATAAAATATTCTAAAAACGTCATAAGATGTTTGTATCTGTAAAGTAACTGCTAATCAAATAATCCACTGCACTAAACAGTTTGTATTTTAAAATTAAACATTTTTTAAATATTTCATTAATGTTAAATTAATCTAAATTTAAGTGCACATTCATTTTTACAAGTGAATGTATATTGTTTATGCTAACTTCAAATATAGTAATGTACGTATAAGTATGAGTTTGATACGAGTATGACGTGTTAACGTGTTAACGATAAAAGCGATAACTACATTTAAACGATTTCGAGTTTTCTTAACGAATCTATTGCTGTCAGTAAGAATTTAATTATTTTTTTCGTCAAGAATTTTCTCAACAAAGTGTCTTTTAAAGCGAAATTGACGTATCGTAAAGAGAAATCCATGAAACACTGAAAAATGAAGATATCCAGGTTTCTATGCGTTGAGTCTTTTTCGCAACAGGTCTCTTAGCCCTTCTTAGACATTGAGCGATTTTGGAGTTATCTCCTATGTACGCAAACCTGGTTGATACACAGCAGAACACACAAAAAGACAGCTCGTAATTTTAGACCAGTTAAATGTTTTATACTGAAGTTTTCGGCTCTCATGGTTATCTGCTCGCTAGTTCAAAATGTTTTGGTCTTTTGATTGCCGTGCCGCTGTGCACACTCAAGAGGGCAGGTTTGTACTGCGGGAACATTTACAGCTAAAGTTGACAACTCAAAGACTAGAAACAGACAGTAAATTATTATATTCATATATGTTATAAATAGCATATGTCATATATGTGTGTTATGCTGCATTGTTTAAAATTAATGATTGTCTATATTCACTATGATCTGAGAGTGCAGCTCCTTTGTAATTAAAAAAAAAATACAAGCAGCTTTCGTAATTATAGTTACTGTATAAGTAGGGCAGTAATAACCTCAGGATATTTAAAGGCATTCGAGGATACCAGCATCCTACAACATTATAACACAATTACTGAATGGTTTTTATTGTACAAGTACCTTTCTTGTAGCTTTTATTTTTGATTTCGTGTCAGCTGGCTTTATTCTATAAAGCTGGCTGAACAATGATTTTTGAAAAACTACAAGGTCCTAAAATTTCTGAATCGAGCATTCAATTAGTTTAAAATTATGAACCGTTGCCTTTGCCCTCATCATCTATCCCTCTCCGCGGGTCGATCACCTGGAAGCGAAGAGCGGCCGGCCGCTTCTCGGAGCACTTGCCTGGACGGGTCCGGCAGTACCAACCTCAAGAGCAGTGTCACCGCTCTCGCAAACTTCGAGGAAGCAAGACTGAATACGCACAGGTCATTAGCCTCCTTCACACGAAACTATTTTTTTAATTAAAAAAATATATTCAAATGAAAATAACCTTATGGGAAAAAAATTGTGTGCAGGGGCGGATCCATGGGGGAGGGGACGCCCCCTCACAAAAATCCAAACTTTAAAAAAAATATTCCATTTATTCAAAATCCTCCATATTTATCCATAGATTATCTTGCATTTCTCTTGCCTCCATAACCTCTCGCACTTCCTGTTGTCACGCAAATGTGGCTCCTCTTTCCTGCCTTTCTGCAGGCATCCATTTCCAGATTTTATTTTGGCCTTCTTTCGTCTGTCATGTGTGTAACATGACCATACCAATTTGTTTTCTCTCTCTATTTCATCAAGGATATTTTTTATATCCAACAAAATTTAATTTTGTTTATTGATGCAAAAATATTTAATGGGGAGAAGGGGGGCCAAATTGATATTAGCTCCTCCCGGAAATACATTCTGGATCTACCTGCAACTGTGTGTGGCACAAGTTTGCTGGGGAAGTTTGACTGATTATAGGGAGACATGACTTACCTTTCCAATCAGGAAAAAACACCCTAGTACATGTACAGATTCAGAGAGACTCCCCCCTCTCCACAAAGACGAATATAATGAGCCATTGACAAACTTCAGGTAGTTTAATTTCTCCCTTGTTTTGCATGAATATTAATATTGTGAATTTAATTAAATTTGTTTAGCATATTTTTGTATAAAATATTTTTTAATTTTCAAAGAAAAAATATAAAAAACATTTGGTCATCCTAGCTAAAAATCTGTAAATTTGTGCTTGTGTGTACTATGAAATCTTTCCAAACTAACTTTTCCAAAGACCTTTCAGAAAACATACCTTCCAACACCATATTAATCATGTTTTCAGATCCAATGTTTAAAATGAATTTTAATACAGTAGTATTAGTTCAACTCACTTCTCAGAGAGAGTGGAAAATAAATTCTTACATACTGAATTGGAGACTTAGTTTGTAAAATGGTAGTAAAATAATTATATTGAACATGAATAGAAATATAATTTTCTGTTTCTCTGAATGAAAAAATACAGAATTTATACATATACGCCCATGATTACATTTTCTCTGACGTAGTTAAATGTATTTGTCCATAGTTAAACCTCTTAAATACATTTTCATATGTAATACAAACTCCCTGGCATTTAAATTCCAGAAATTCCATTACTTCCACCAATACCACCACCAATATGCTAAAAAGATTGATGAAAGATGAAACAGGATCTGCTTCATTGACCAATTAGCACCTGAGTTATTATTTTAATACTTTCTTATTTTCTAAACAATACAAATTGCATATCTGATATTACTTTAAAAAATATTATTTAATCTATTAGAATAAATGCAATTTGCAAAATTAACAAAAAGAAATGAATGACAGGTTTGTTGCTGTTAAAAGTAGTGAAGCGGATCCCATTTTCAGTTCATCCTTTTTAAAGATAACTCAAAACTACTTTCTTAAAGCGTTAAAATGATTTAATCTATCTTCCTCATCACCTTTCAGTAACAAACTTTACCCTACTATCAACCTTCCCTTTTACTCTGAACTCCTAATGAAATTACCTTGTTCACAAAAAATTACATATTAACCTAATTTTGTTTTACTAAATACCTTTTCCTTTATTCCAATCACCTTTTCCAGTTTTGAACAAGTTGTTAAAAAATAAAATAAAATAAATTCCAACAATTTAGTAAAAGTCTTAAACAGAAAAAATTGATTATGCTGAAAGACCAAGAAATGTTACCAGAGGTTAAGGCTACAACTGAGGAGCTACAAAATTAGGGCAGGCATATAAAAGCTCTCAGCATTCAAATTCAATAGGTACTAACATTTAAATAATTTCTTTAGTAAATAATTTAAAATAATAAATTGTAATACTTTTTAAAAGTAATTGTGCAACTTTTGAAAAAGTTGTTTTATTTGAACCAAATTCATTTTGAATTGCAGTTACGCAGTAATAAAAAAAAACACTATTTAAAAATTAACAATATTTTGCAATAGAATTTACATTCAGTGAATGAAAAAACTTAATAATCTGTTTTGGTAAGCCAGCATAACTTTAAGATAAGTACTTATTTGCAACAAAAACTGAAAAACTAGCGAGTTCAATATGAGAAATGAGTTTTCTCCAAGTCACATTAAAGTAATACTACATTCAACAGCAATCTTGCTGTTCTTTTGCTGATGGGGTATATAATAATCTTAAACTCAGAACATTATTATGACCATCTCTTAACATCTACAATCAAATACAATCCTTGTAAGCCAAAATTGTAAGATTTAGATTTTTCTAAGGCTGTATTATTTGCTTCATTACTAATTATTATTTCCTTTGGAAAATGTAAAAGCACTTTATCTCTGATGTCACTTCTTTTCTCTTCCCTCATCTCGTGTTTCCTTTTCCCAATGTTAGGAATGAGTTGGAACCACTGTGTTCTGAGTGTCACTGCAACTCTACTTACCCATCTGATGGGCCCGCAGCTGGATGAAGCTGCATCGTTAAGTCAGCCAACTTCTTAAATGCCTCACCAGCAGCAATGAATATCTCTCCCACCTGTGACAAAAGAGATTTTGTTATCAATTCAGACAGGAATATTTAAATCTGAAAACCCAAAAAGATTTCATACCAAAATCAATTAGCTGCATATACATATTTAGTATTATACATATTTAATAAGCTTGAGGAAATTGTCACAATTTCCTGTGTTTATACAACAGCTTTCATCCATAATCCACTTACACCTTACTGTTTAGCGTTACATTTATTTCCTATTTTGACAAATTATTCCATTCAACGCAATTTAGATTAACAATTTGTCTTTATGGAAAAATGTGATTAAATATTTTAAGTTTGGAGATAATTACCATTATATGTACAAATACCTGCTTAAAATAGATAATTTTTTGATTAAATATCCAAACTGAATCCACACAACTACAGGATATCATTTCTAAGAAAATAAAAATTCAGAATATTTTGCGAGTTGGGTGTGGCATCTTGTACTCAACTAAAATGTTTGATGTTCATAACATGAATTCATGAATTAGTTCACTGAGTTCATGTTCATGAATTAGATCACTGAATTTACAAAAGTTAATTTATGTAAATGTCCACTTACCTCGAGAAATTAAATTTTAATTTTATCATAATACTTTCAGGATCTTTCAAAAAATGAAATTGATTAGACATCAAGGCAATGTATATTATGGGGCTCATGTAAATCATAGATAAAGGTGTCATACAACATCCGATGACTTCAATAATTTTAGATTTCTCCATATCCTCTTTTGCCTAATAAACAGTTTCCTTGATGTGTCTTGAAATAATCCAACAAAAATAAATTTGATGAATTCAACACAAAATTATAATGAAAAAACAATTCAGTAGGAAATCAATTCAAATTGCAGGTTTGTCTATAAAAGATTTATTACATTTTAATATTTCTAATTAACAGAACAAATATTTTAACAGCCATTTTATGGAGTTCGATGCATCAATAATACCATCATAACGAACTAAGTTGCCACCCATTTAAGCAAAAATTCCAAAAATAAATGTGTGGGCAAGTTATATTAATTTAACACATTAAATCATGACAAATTTATTGTAACATGAAAAGCGGTTAAAAACTCTTTGTAATGTACTATGGGGTGAAGTGCATTATGGGATCCTACCTTAATCAAAACAACTTTAATTATGAACTCAGGTTATAACGAGCTTCTTTGGCACGAAGTGATGTAATATCCACTCGCAACGGTACACAGCTACATTTTTTTTGCTATTGTCCCTCATGAAGAAATGACCTTCGTAAAGAAATCTACTTACTGCCGCGAGAACACGGAGAACGTTAATTTGAATAACTATATTTACCTCTAAATGTTAGAAAAAATGCACACTATGGTGAAGTTACATTTATTATTTAACAAATATTAAACACTCGGTAAAATTCTGAAAACTTATAAGACGAACAATTCTTCTCCATTGATTACAATTTTACAAATTAATTCTCATTTTCATTTATTTACACATCATCCGATACATCACAATCAGCCTTCCAATAATTTGATCTCGCCAGCACCGTTAGGGCTGGCAATAAGTTCATCCCTCGCAAGAAAATATTTTTATTAAGAGTGCGAAATATTCACTTCTGCTCGCGTGCCTACTATTTCAGATGTAGGTTGACGGCGTTACCTTTATTAACAAAACAAAAATCCAAGTAGAAGTTTTTGAAATACAAAATTAAAAATGATTTAAAACTGCATTGTTCTGTTAATTTGCCTTCGAATAAAAAACAAACAACTGTAAATAACCACCATACATCTTGTGCAACACAATTAACTTTTAGTGATACCGCATATACATTTTTTATTACCACCAAATAAAGAATTATTTGAATATTTTCTAACAGATATTGCTATTCTATTAATTATCATTCGTCTGAATAAAAGAACAAAGCAAACGAAAATTCACAATACCTTGCTAGCAGAATTCATGTTTCTTCACAACGGGCTTCCGAATCTTCAAACCTCAACCCACCGACAGTCACAAGAAGACTAACACGTGGTCCCTAACGCAGTGACTCAACGCGACTCCGTTGATTGCGAAACGCAAGGGTGTGTTCTTGAAACGTAAGGGTGGCGCTCTGGGCGTATCTAAGAGGCCTAGACACGAAGCACAGAATACTGCTATTCTCTCTATCTACTATTCTCTGATATATTTGCTGAACGTGCTTAGGTGTTGAAATGCAGTTCAGCATAAAATTTTAAGAGTCACGCGAGGCATAATCAGTGTTTCTTTCAGAAAAAAATATCCCCCGGGACAGAGGATACTTTTCAAATTTCGCCATAATTACTAATAGATTCAGTAACATTCAAAGAAAATATATGTTAGTCATTTAAGAAATAAGTACATCTTATTCGAGATCATGTAATTATAAAACGAGGCTGTAAAACCGAGTTTGATAACCAATCTCTAGTATTGTAATAAGATGTTATGAATATCGTACAACGTTTTACCCATCTGGTTAAAATTCAAATGTCTTATAATTTCCATTTAAATCTGATTATTCATCCTGTGAAAGTTGACAGACTGAAGACGATAGTAATTAATGCAAGGCGGTGGATTATTAAAACACATGTGCGAACACTTTTCCTTTTCTTTATGAAACTGATCACTGTTAATAACAGGTCAGAATGATTATAATGCTTGAGTTCTAATAACACTTATAATGACTGATCTCGATTTTATAAAGTTTGACTGTATTATCAAAGTACATGGAAGAAATACAAAATTTGCATACGTAATTTCAATGAAATTATTTAATGTTTTGGTTCTTCAGGACACCCAAACCAGCTCAGGTGGCTTAGAGCAACAATTGTTGCCACTATAGTGTGTCAGATCGGTAGTTCCTAAGGTTCGAGTTCCGACACTGACGAAATTAGCTACATAGATCGAATTTAGCCGCTGTCTGGAGGAGAATTCTAGCGGATAGCTGCTCTGATCGGTAATTTTCCGTGATTTCTCCAATAAACACCACACGAATAACGAAGCAGTACCCTACCAAACGGGCTAGGAATCGCGCGCGCACACACACCTTTCTTGTCCTATCCTCTCCCTTTTCTCATATACACACACACACACGCGCGCGCACACGCACACACATACACACACTTACATGCACTACATTACCAATACTGAGAGACCACCCGAAACTTTTAGCCTGTCCGGACTGGGGCGGTGCCCGTCTGATCTCGAAAACCGACGTATAGGCGGATGGCGGATCTCAGCGGGGCACGAACACCCCCCAGGATATATCATGCACTACACTTATGGTACTAATGACCTTATCAAAAGTTTCGCCTAGAAACACAAAATAATCATCAGTCAATTAGAGGATACGCAGGTCGACTCTGCTATCGTTTTCTTGAGCTCGTGTATCGCTAGGTGCGAGAGGAGAGGAGAGTTCAGTTATTTCGTCAGCAGTGCTAATAAATAAAATCCGTAATTCTGGCCGAAATCGCTAAGGCAGAAGTGTCGTAGCGATTTGGGACCGAAGGGCTGAGTGTTCCAGTCTCGCCTCGGGCATGATTGTATTTGTGTTCGTCCTTCACCCCTTATCATCACCATATCGTTTTATGTTCCAGTCTCGCCTCGAGCATGGTTGTATTAGCGTTCGTCCTTCACCCCTTATCATCACCATATCGTTTTATGTTCACATACCATAACGTTAACACCAATATTGGTCGCTAATGTCCTGGATGTTGAGGCGACCTTAAAAAAACGGAATTCGTTTGCCAATGAAAATATTTCTATTACACGGGAGCGAATACGTGTTATCAACATCGCTTTTTCCTACTTTTCTTCATACAATCAATTATATTATAAGTAAGTATTATTTAAGTATTAAGTAAGTATTATGTACAAAATTCGAATATGACTAATTACCGAATTAGCCAGTTGATATTCACATTACCAAAATGAATGACAAACGTCCAAAGTAAGAATAGTTTGGAAGCATTCTTCGGACTTAAGATGGATGAAGCTGACATTAGCCAACATGAGGTGGCTAGATTAGGCGTAGTACTTGTACGTTCTGGTAAAGAGGAATAGCAGATGTGTCATGAACAGGGATCAGACTACATTGATGAGAAGTGAATAGGACCAATGACAGACAAGACGTTTAGTTTCGAGTCACACTGTGTCAGTCATAAATTTCTATTTCCTCGATTCAACCTAATCTAAACTAATCTCACTTTTCACCTCAGATGACTCTTCGCTAAGTATTTCTGAGAAAGCGACGAGATTCCGGCCTTCGTGATTTACATAAAAAACATCATAAGCCTGCGTAGGACATAACTTTCAACACATTTGTATGCCAAAATACTTCTTGTGAACACAAAAGACGGCGCACACTAAGACAATTACCTGATTTTAGCCAGCGATTTGTCGCCGATACCAATATCCGAAGTCCGAAGTGATCGTTTTTGAGTGCTTCTCTGGAAAGGTGTCACTAGCTACGCAATGTACCCAAAGATTAATATAACTTGCACCACTGAGCATCGTAAGTTTTCAGGCCAGAGTCGATATCAGAGAGTTTCCGGGCTGGTAGGCCGTGGCTGTTAACACCAACTGGACCACGGCCTACCAGCTCGGAAACTCTTGAATTCTTTTTCTTTGAGAAAGTTGTGGTTTAAGAAAAGCTGATCATTTGAACCTAAATTTAACTCTATTTTCCCTAAATTTACGTTGTGTCATGATACACTTTGAATAATGAAACACGATTACAGGCTAATAAACAGAACTATTCATAAACATATACGAGTATGGTGACACCAATTAATGAACATTATTAAAATTTAAGATTACTGTAATTTTAACATAAATACAAAATATTTAGTGTTATTCTAATTACGTGGTATACTTCTTTACTAGAAATATTAACTTTAACTCTAATTTTTGCAATACTGCAGCAAAAAACGGCATTTTTTCGACAGAAAATCTCGGGTTGTGGGCTGGTGATTATTTAGCAGAGTCATTTGAGGAAGCATTGCTAGGACGATACAACCACGTGTTAAAAAAATCGATGCTACAGAAGAAACTGGAAGAATGTTAGACTTTTGTTGCAGCGGAAATAACATACGTGTTCATATAGATAAAAATCTCTGCCTTCAAAATTACATTTCTAGAAAAACACCGAACAAATTTAAAACTTTTGAAAATTTGCAAAATTTAGAGAATTCAACAAATATCGGACCTGTGCCATTTACGAACTTTACTGTATCTGAGAAAAAATGTAAAGAGAAAATTTGGAGCCAATTTGGAAAACAATGTGACCTTGAATAATCGTGTAAACAACCCCAAAAAATCAAAATATCCGTTTCCAACTCAAGGGGTCCCAACATCATCCATATCGATCGGGGAACATCAATTCTGATTAAATTCCTTCCAAAGGTTTAGCCTCTTGTATTAATCGCTACTACATGTAGTAAAGAGAATAAATTATTCACTTTTGCGGAATTAGGGTCCTACAAACCGATTTTTCTGCCGAAGACATAGCAGTTTTTCACTGCAGCATTACACATCTTTCTCTATTCTACGTAAGTAGTATGCAAGAATGTTATAAATATAAAAACCCGATTTAAATAAAATCTCGAGTCTTTTGAATTTAACAAATCATGAGGCTTTTTAACTCTAATTTTACGTAAACCCATAAATACATACGAAATATATTCCTTCTGCATTTCTTTACAGAGATCAAAACTATGCATTTCAATTTATCTTAATTTTAAGCTGTAAAAGGCGGAAAATTAATGTTACCTTGGGAATTAAATCTTCGCCGGCTTATGAAAAACAAATTGTGTTAATTCATGTAAACTTTTTAGAGATTAGTAGTATCATGGATTGTAAGTGTAAAATATTAGGCAAACATGACGGAGAGTTTGCGTTCTTGAGGGAAAAGTCGTCTCTACTTCAAATATAAATTTACCATAGATCTTACAGAAATATTAGAATATTTATTAGTATTATTTTGGTAAAATAAGTAGATCTGTTAGCAACTATATTTAAGATAAACCAAAGGAATTTTGTTATTTTACATAAAACTCCTTTGAAAAAATCCTGCCTTGGGAGCTAAATATCATTAGAAATACATTTAGCTTGTTCTCCAAAGAAAATGTTGCGACGCTATAGGGATTCGCATTGTTGACAAATGCACAATGAATTTCAGTTTTTTGTTTTCAAATTGCAGTGTTATTTCACAAAATATTAATAAGTTGAAAATGATTGAGTTATCTGGATATTCCAATGTAACACAAGATTTTTTATGCGGAGAAATGTAGGAAAATCAACGCCGAAGTGCTTGATCATCAGATATTCTTTAGTACTATGACAGGTGAGATGATAAACATAACCTATTCTGTAGTTTTTGCGATGTTCATAAACCATGGTGAACATTGAATTATAGGAGTGACGAACGCTTAAAAATGAAATTGTCAACAAAAGGTTGAAATTTATTGAATTCTAGGTGTGACGAACGCTTAAAAATGAAATTGTCTACAAAAGGTTGAAATTTATTAGATTTTTGATATGCAATGTGATTATTAAGGGCGTTAAATACAAGCGTTAAACTAATAAGGCACAGAAAACGAGAGCCTACACATTAAATAATTCAAACCTGAGTTAAATGAAAAACTATCGTGAGTTGTTTATATGTTATTTTCAAAACGAGTATTCGGTCAATGACGAAAAATTTTAAGATCCCACAATTTGTGAGTATGTGCTGACAACTTTGTGTATTTACATTTAATCACTGTTCGAAACGCAGTACCCTCAATGCATTATGGGTGAACACATCTGCTCAGTCACTAATTTAAATATTAATTCCGATCTTCATGAAAATACGCAATATCCAAAACGAGTTATTAGTAAAAGAGCTTATCTATAACGTACTGTTTGTGCTCTGAATTTGCCCAAAGATCACAATGTCCAGAATTTCAATTCTTCCCCACTGGCGGATGTATTGTTCACGCACCTTTTCTTGGTCTCCGGAATCCCTTTCCCCTCTAGTTGAAATATGAATAAAAATAACATCAGGTGATATTGACAACATCAAGTAACAAGACATTACCGGTCAGCAACAACACCGTTGTCCTTGCAGATTTGTTGACCGGAGGTCCTAGAGTTCGTGTCCAGACGGAGGCGAATTCTCCACACTAGGTGGTTAAACAGTCTGGAGGAGAGTTGTAGCGGCCGGCTCCTCTGACCGGAAGTTTACTGTGGTCTCTCCGGAAAAGAGCAGTACCGTAACAAACGGGCCATGGCCCGCGCGTCATTCTTCGTGCACATTCCTTGTGGAAAATACTTGAGGAGGAAACCCACAAGTTGGTTCTGTTCATAATCATTTTTACTGGTGCGGACGACTAGTATTGAATGACTAGAGTAATTTATTCGTTGTTCTTGAGCAATGTGGGTGCTTCTTCTCGGAAAACCATTATGTGTGGTATTGTTGAATAGCATTTTTGGTAGTTGATTGATTCGTGATTACGGGCGCATCAACTGATAAGGTCATTGGTCCCGTAAGTGTGGTGCATGTTTTATCGTGCGTGGTGATGGAGATCTTTCTCTGCTGGTTGGCGAGATCCGGTGCTGACCTGCGTCTGCTTGCGGGGATTTTTCTTAAGGAGGAATTTCCCACAAGCCTGGCACCGCCCCAGCCGGGACTACGCCTAAGCTCCCGATTGGTCTCCTGACAAGTGTGGTGGTTTAGTGCATGTGAATGTGAATGTGTATAAGAGGATAGGACGAGGAAGAGGTAGGAAGAATCGTGTGCGGTCCGAGACCCTTTTGTTAGGGTACTACTCCAGCATTCGATTGGAGTTTTTCGTAGAAACCTCGGAAATCTACGGACCAGAGCAGCCGGTCGCTAGAATTCTCCTCCATACAGCGGTTAAACACGACCTACTGCTACCGAAGCTAGTGTCGAAAATCTTGCCACCGTCGGGACTCGAACCCTAGGACTTTCCGGTCAGCGGCTCTGCAGTGATATCATTTGATGGCTCCATTTCAGAAAACCAACGTGCGAGGTTTTGTTCATCAGCATTTTTGCTGTTGTGGGTCACTAGTAATGAATGATATGAGAGTAATTTATTTGTTATTCTTGTGCAGTGTGTGTAGTTCTTTCCCGAAAGCTATTAGTGTAGTTTTGTTCATTAGCTTTTTTTTGCCTCTGCGGGCCACTAGTAATGAATGATACGAGAGTAATTTATTTGTTGTTCTTGAGTAGTGTGTGGTACTTTTCCGAAAGCCATTAGTGTGGTTTTGTTCATCAGAATTTTTACTGTCGCGGGCCACTATTAATGAATGATTCGAGAGTTATTTTGTTTGCCAATCTTGAACAGTGTGTGTGGTTCTTTTCCGAAAGCCATTAGTGTGATTTTGTTCATCAGCTTTTTTGCTGCTGTTGGCCATTAGTAATGTATGATATGAGAGTAATTTATTTGTTATTCTTGAGCAGTGTGTATGGTACTTTTTCGAAACCCATTAGTGTGGTTTTGTTTAACGGCATTTTTGCCGCTACGGGCCACTAGAAATGAATGATACGAGAGTAATTTATTTGTTGTTCTTGAGCAGTGTGTATAGTACTTTTTCGAAACCCATTAGTGTGGTTTTGTTCATCGGCATTTTTGCCGCTACGGGCCACTAGTAATGAATGATACGAGAGTAATTTATTTGTTGTTCTTGAGCAGTGTGTGTGGTACTTTTTCGAAAGCCTAATGGCTAATGTGTGGTTTTGTTCATCAGCATTTTTGCTGCTGCGGGCCACTATTAATAAATGATTCGAGTGTTATTTTGTTTGCTAATCTCGAGCAGTGTGTGTGTTTTTTTCCCGAAAGCCACTAGTGTGATTTTGTTCATGGGCATTTTCGCTGCTGCGGGCCACTAGTAAAGAATTGGATTTGCGTTGCGCAGCGTGGCGCGTCTGCCAGCGGCGGCGGCGCGGCGGCAGCGGCAGCGGTCGGCGGAGCGATGGGGCGCGGCGGGGCGGGGGTGGCGGCGGCGGCGGCGGCGGCGCGGGTTGAGTTCGGGGAATGGCTCTCGCGGGCGGAGGCTGCCTTGCGGGCAGACGGCGCCCGGCTCGTGCACGCCGCGCTGGTGCTGCGGGTGGCGGCGGCGGCGGAAACCTGCGCCGCGGCTCTAGTCCTGTGTTGCGGGTGAGTCTCGTTCTTTTTTTATTCTGATGCTTTTTCTTCGTCGAGGTGGCCTCCTTCGCCTTCGTCGCATTCGTCTTCTTCTTCCTCTTTTTCTTCGAGGACTTACACTGCTTCATTTTCTTCTTCTTCTTCTTCTTCGCCTATTTCTTCGTTGTCGTTTTCTTCTTCTTCTTCTTCTTCTTCTTCTTCTTCTTCTTCTTATTATTATTATTATTATTATTATTATTATTATTATTATTATTATTATTTTTCCTCGCCGTCGTGTACTTCTTCGTCTTCTTTGTCGTATTCTACATGATTTTCTTCGTGTTCTTTTCTTCTTGTTTTTCGTATTTTTCGTCTTCTCTTCTTTTCCTTCACCCTCTTCGTGTCTCTGCCTTCTGAATAAATTTTGTTCTTCTAGACCTTCATCGTGTAATCTTCTTTGACTACATCATCATCATCATCATCATCATCATCACCTTAATCTTATTTTTTCCTCATTGTGGTGTACTTCTTCGTATTATTCTTCTTTATCTTATCTTCATGCTATTTTTAGTGTTCTTCTTCTTCTTCTTCATGTTTTTCTTCTTTTCTTCTTCTTCTCCCTCTTCGTGCTCCCTATAGCCTCCGCCTTCTGAATAAATTGCGTTCTTCTAGAGTTTCATCATGTTCTTAATTTTCTTTGCCTTCATCATCATCATCATCACCTTCTTCTTCTTCCTCTTCTTTGCCGTGATTTGTGTTGTTCTTTTTCTTTATCTTCGATTTTTTCTGTTTCTTCTACATTGGCTTCTCACTTTTCATCAACTTCGCGTAATGCCTCCTGCCTCTTTTTCTTCCACTATATGTTTCCTCATTGTGTTTTTCGTATTCGTCTTTTCCATATTTTTCGTCCAACTCTTCATTCTTCCCTTTGTCATCATCTCCTTGTACTTTGCATTTGTATTTATTTATTTATTTATTTATTTATTTATTTTACGTCAAAAACAGTTAAAAACTGCGTATGACGTGCTATCTTTAATTATAAATATTGTAATTACTTTAGCCCCTAGACATAAGATGAGAGTCTTCCATTACAATATGTTTGTGGTGTGTTTAATAGGGTGGCTGCCGCAGCGCGGTTGCAGCAACTGTGGCGACTTCAACAGCAGTTGCTCATGCTGTGCAACCCTCTGACCCCATCGCCGTCTCCGCACAGCACACTCCAATCTGCGAAACAACTATCACGGCCAGGTTTCATTCATTCGTTCGTTCATTCATGCATCGTTACACCTACTTATTCATTTCTTTATTCATCCACCCATTCATTTATTCATTCATACATACTATTCGGATTCGTATTCATCCATCCATCCATCCATCCATTCATTCATCCAATCAATCAACCATCCATCTATGAATTCATTCATCTTTCTTTGTTATTCTTGAATAGTGTGTGGTACTTATTTATTCATCTAAGTAATCATTTATTTATCCACTTATTTATTAATTCACCTAATCATTCATCCTTCCATCAATGTATCCATTAAATCATTAATTCATCCATCCTATCATTCATCCATTCACTTAATCATTTATGTATTCAATCGTTTCATTCAATCATCCAACTAAGTATCATCCATTTATCTAATCATTTCCCTATGCAATGATTCATCACACTAATTATTCACCCATACAATCATTCATCTATCTAATTATTCATTCATCTATTCATTTACTTATAGACAGTACAAGGAAAATAATTGAACCGAGTGTTTCTATTAGTAGCGTTTTTTACACATGCTCTACAGTCGGTTTTGTGAACTGTAGTCTAACGTTCGTTTCACACAGCCCCCTTTTCGTCTTTTTCTGTGCAGAATGTGAGTGCAAAGAAAAAGTGCTGCATTTGCCCAGTATTACTATTTCAGTATCGAAAACGGTTGAATAAGTAGCAGCGTTGGGCACAGTCATTTTATTTCCTGCGTGGAATCGGGATAAAAATATTTCATCAGGCGCCGAGTGAAGCTGTGAAGCCTAATCAGTTTAAGAACGTACCCTTTGACATACACAATGACGTACGGAATGCTCACAAGTCGAGAGGTGCTCATAGGTCTCGTAAAACTGATTTAATGTTCATTAATCATTCGTATTTATTCTTTTGCTGTAAAAGACATAAGAGCATGTTTTGAAGAAAAGTTGTTTAAACATGGAATACCTTTCAATACCTTAACGTGTTTCCCCCTTCTACAATTATGATCAAATCGACACCAAACACGTTCAAATTGTGACTTAGCATAAAATTGAAAACTATCACGTTCAAATTAAGACATGGCGCAATCACTTCGACAAATCAGAAGGGCAAGAAGAGGAAGAAGGAGGAGGAGGTGAAGGTTGGAGGACGAAGAACAAGAAGAAGATGATGATGATGATAATGCGGATGAAGAATGAATAAGGGGCGGAGGATGGAGGAGATGGAAGAGTAGGACAAGGAGAATAATGAAAAGAAAAATTGTGAAGATGTAGGCCCTATATGAAGTAGGAAAAGAAGGATAAGAAGTTGCAATTTCTTTTTCAATAGTTCAATAAACCAATCAATGTTAAAATTGTTTGGGTTTTCATATTTCTTCTTGTTTATTCTCAATTTGAATATGTTTGGTGTCAATTCAAATGTGCTTGGACTCAGCATGAATGTGCTTGTTCCCAAATTAGTTGTGATTGATCTCAGTTTGATTTACCAGTTGTTCTGGTTTCAATTTGAATCCGATTAGTCTTAATTCCAGTTTGAAAATACACAATATTACAAGTAATTCTTCCTTCTGCAACGGATCTGCCAGATGAGTTCGTTGGAACACAAGATATGGGCGTTCCAGAGGTCTCCTCGCCAGAGAGTGATCTTTTCTCTCCGCTCCCGGCCCCGCCACCACCCCTTGCGCTAGTGGCAACAGTCGGAGGCCGCGGAGGCGTCGGCGATGGATGTTCCACGGTGTCAATCAACAGAAAGCAGAACACGATCGCTGTATCCAACGGGAAAGCTGGCGACCACGTGAGTAGCCATCTCAATTTTCCTAAAGGGCCAGAAGTACAGTTCAATCAGTTTCAAAAAACGAACCTTGCGTAATTTTCGTAAAACCAAACGAATATATTAAAATGGCGCTTATTTCATTTTATTGTTTACCACTATTCGCAAACCGGGTGCGGTAGCTCAGTGCAACAACTGATGTCACTGCAGCGTCTTTGACCGGGAGGTCCTAGGTTCGAGTCCTGACGGCGGCAGGATTTTCGACTAGATCGAATTGAGTCGCTGTCTGGAATAGAATTCTAGCGGCCAGCTGCTCTGATCGGCAGTTTTCCGTGGTTTCTCCGATCAACAGAAGGCGAATGCCGGAGCAGTACCCTACCAAACGGGTCACGGACCGCACGCGATCTGTCCTTCCTTTTCCTTGTCCTATCCTCTCCCCTTACACACACACACACACACACACACACACACACACACCCTTACACTAACATGCACTACACTACCACATATTCTGGGAGACCGGTCGGGTGCTTCGAGCTTGTCCCGGCTGGGGCGGTGACCCGCTGGTGGGAGAGTCCTGGTTAGTGGGACACCCCACTAGCCGACGGTAGGTCGGCGCCGGATCTCCCCATCCAGCGGGGGAAGATCACCGCCATCTCCCGAGAAAAAACACGCACTGCACTTACGGGACTAATGATCAAAGCAGTTGACGCGCTCGAAAACACGAAAAAATCAATCAATCAATCACTATTCACAAACAGAGTTTAAAGAAAAATGTTGCAATCATTTTTAAGCAAATCTTGTTTTTAATAATGCCTAGATATTCACTAAAAGACGCGAACATTACTATGAAAAAAATTAATGATATTATTTAAGGAACTAATTGTGGAGAACAAATTTTATTTGAAGGAAAAATCCAATTTTTGAAAATTCAGAGTTCGACGGAGGAAGGCATGTTTCGAAACAAACACACACACACACACACACACACACACACACTCTATCGGTATCAGGTGACCCCAAAACGTGGATTTCCGTTGAAATATTCCATGATTGGTAGGAATTTCTGCATACAATGTAATTTACCTGTATTCTGACGTAGTCATATATACTTTATGTTCCTCGTGAATGTGTGACTACCAATCGGGGAGAGGACTACCAATCGAAGGCATATGCCGCGCGAGTAATCTCGTTATATGAAATTTCCGTGCACATGTTCATTATCAAAACGTGATCACCTTCGATCCCTTCTTGACTCGAAGATTGTAACATTTATTTTAAAGCACCTAAAGCGTTTATTAAAAGTTAATGTGTATCAGTAAAGAATTGACCGAATAACATCCGTTCTTCAATAATTTTTATAAACCAATAATTTGACAAACTTGAAAATGTTTTTTATAATTCTTGTTATTACAAACATTGAAAATGCAATATATAAAATATTCAGAAATGTCTCAATTTTTGTCAAGCTGACAAGCTCTAATTTCCCCACTGGTCGCCCGATATGTGTGTTAGTGTAGTGAAAGTGAAACTGTATATAAGTACGGGGTGAGGATAGGACAAAGAAGAGGAAGGAAAGATCGCGCGCGGTCCGTGACTTGTTTATTAGGGTATTTCTCCTTCATTCAACTGGTGTTTCTCGGAAAAAACAAAAAAAAAAAAAAAAAAAAAAAAAAAAAACAACAACAGGGGAAACTAAAGATCAGAGCAGCGGACCGCTAGAATTCTCCTCCAGAACAGCGGTGTAGCAGGAAAAAGCCGACTATCAAGTTTATGTGCACGATCACAACACGTTCGGTGACAGTTTTACCCGTCCGGGTGAAAGCGAGCGTTTGCGGCCACAATCCTGCGGATAAAACTGTCTCAAACAAAACGCATGGGCACATGATTTTCTTCAGATTAAATAACTAATAACTAATATTCAACTAAAAAACAGAAAATATAAGTAAATTTTAAATTCATTATAAATTAACAATCCTTTATAAGAAAATACCTGATCGGCTGGACACTACAACCATAGCATCCCTTAGAAAAAATCCTGGTTGCAGCAGTCTTAAATCGTAAAACATTGTATTTCCTTGTCACACAAGGAAGACAGCCAATGCGCAAGAACTTTGCGTAAAATTTCTTGCGGCGGATAACCGAAAACGAAATAAGAATACCCATGCGCAGAACATCGGGCGTTGTGAAATCGATTCGACGGTGGCGCTGCGGCGATGGCGGCTACGTGTGGCAACGCGAGCGCCATCTTTGCCGCGCCCTAGACGGAGAACGAAGCCGCTGCTGCCTGGCGACCGGCGGTCGCCATCTTGGCCTCCTGCCCGACCGGATCTTAACCGCAAGTGTGTAACATGCAAAGTTATAATCCCTGTACAAAGACAACATTGGTAACTACGTAACATAAACAACATGAAGACAATGTGGCATATCAAATTGATTGTGAAAAGGGTAAATTGTAAATATATTGCAACTACAAAAATATCTTTACAAACTATTAATATTTAGTTTTAAGACCAACTATGCAAGAAGAAATTGAAAAAACACAACCTCTTAAATGTTTTAAAACTCGATTCAATCAAATATGTGGTGAAGTGAGTCTGTGTTTTACAACACATAGATTCACTTTAGGGCATATTTTTAAATAGAATATTATCAAAATTTTAGATGGTGAAATAAATTATGATATGTGAATATTATCTGAAATGTTATACACACGTAGTTACAAAATTACAAATGGATTCTTACAAAGTAACACAAATAATTCTGTATTATAAATTTATATTTATATTCTTCTTATTAAAAATCTTTGAATTCATTTTAGCAAATTCTTTGACACGATGGTCACCATGGTAGTTGTTTATTTGTGTTTGAACTTTCAATTTTTGCCAAATTTTATTAAGCCTTTAGGGGATAGGAAAAAAATATTATTTTACGAGAAATTTTTATTTTTGAGAACTTGTTTACAAACACGAGAAAATATATTCTTAGATCTTTCTTGAATTTTTTTATAGTTAGGGATTGTTGAAATGCTTTCTATAATAGAGATTTAATCCATCTATGGTAATCTTATTCCTGTAATGGATGGTAGATAGTTCCTATTCTGAAACTGGTACATCGTGATTATAATTACTGAATTTAAAATGGATTAAAGCGATGCATTCTTCAGGAGTTGCTCAAATCTACGAAGGCTCTAGCATTATCGAATTTATTTCTAAAAAAATCCAAAGGTATTCACGAAAACACTTACGGTCAGTTCAGAAATCAGTGCTCACCTAAGGGCGTTGTTGCAAGTTTCATCATAATTTATTATGTGTTAATAGTTACCTACTAATTAAAAGTTAATAGTTGTTAGGGAAGAGTTTAATAATAATGAAAATAAAGTGTGCCACTATTGTGTGTTTTATTTTATTCTTCTGTTGTGACATACCTATCGTGCGTAATGATATACTATGTAACTAGTTTAAACTGTTAAGTTTTATTAAATGACGACATGTTTTGGAAAGGAGGGACGTTAGGAGAACAAAAAATTTTTTCAATATCTTAAGAAAAAATGAACTCCACGCACGCCTAGCAGTGTGTAAAAATCCTCATTTTTATACGATCGCAGAAATAGTTATTAGCATTATATGGGTTCTAATGATCGAGCGGCGCAAAAAAAAAACGGGGACCTTTGATTCAAGAGCTTTTTGTTGGCCGAGATCATTAGAACCAGATAATGCCCATGGTACTTTCATGTTTTCATTTTTTTAACCTATTTTTATTGATTCAGATTTACTAGATGTTAACTTGACTCGGTTTGTCTTTTCATATTTCCCTTCCATAATTCCCTTTCACAATTGCCTCCATGAGAGAGCATGTAGCGTCATTGAACTGCTTTCATATTTCCCTCGTAACCACGTTACTCTCGATCGAGTAAGTTCTGCAGTGTATATCAGAGTTCCGTATCGAAGGCAATAACAAGCAATAACAAATAAATTAAAAAAAAATTGCATCGTAATGTGTCGAAATCGTGCAAAAAGTATTTTTTTCACGTCTTAAAACTTCAAACTAAAAATAACTTCCCGCACGCGTAGCGTGTAATTGTAATGTAATTGTAATGTAATTGTAATGTAACTGTAATGTAACTGTAATGTAACTGTAATGTAATTGTAATGTAATTGTAATGTAATTGTAATGTAATTGTAATGTAATTGTAATGTAATTGTAATGTAATTGTAATGTAATTGTAATGTAATTGTAATGTAATTGTAATGTAATTGTAATGTAATTGTGATGTAATTGTAATGTAATTGTAATGTAATTGTAATGTAATTGTAATGTAATTGTAATGTAATTGTAATGTAATTGTAATGTAATTGTAATGTAATTGTAATGTAATTGTAATGTAATTGTAACGTAATTGTAATGTAAAATTCCTCATTTTTACCCGCTCGCAGAAAAAAAGCAATTTTATTCACGGTTCAGCGGCGGGGCGGGCGGCGGCGCGGCCGGGGGCGGAGGCGAGGCGCCGAGCGACGGCGCCGGGGAGTCACGCGTGGGCAGCAGTGACCCCGGTCTCCCGCTGCCGGGGGCCTCCAACCACGACGGGATGGGCGGCGGCAGCGGCAGCGGGGGCGGCGGTGCCGGCGCCCGGGCCGGCCTCTCCGTCGACGCGCTGCAGGGCGTCATTTACAGGTAACGGCAGGGAGGGAATGCTTCTATTGAACGGTTTTCCTAAGAATGAGCCAAAGTGACAGTTCGCGAAAACAAGTGAACGTCACATGTATTTCAGAGAAGTATCCCTCCGCCGCGACAGCTGTTCAGCCACACCCCTTTGTAAAGTGCTAATGGCTCGTGTGAAAACATTCCTATGTAGAAGTAAAAGAGTTTCGTTTAAATATATGCAAGTAAGCGAGTTCGGGAAATATTTAAATTGAATTACGTACGTGGAAAATCTCTTAACATGCTCTCACAATCAGTAAAAGCAAGCTGTCACGAATGTAAATAGAAAGCTCTCAATCAGAGCTCGACACACAACAGCACATAGGCCGGAACCACGTGCATCGGTACGCATCTCGCATTCAAGTCTCGGTTTTAAAATAAACATAATATTTATCACACAAAAAGTAAATTCAATGTAATATATAAAGAAAAAAAGAATTTTTACAGAAGAGCACATGACACTGAACTTTCTAATTTCTATTATTTCTCGCAGTGCACTAAATTTTTGTCGGACAAAGACACGATAATAGGAAGTGTCGAAGCCATTTACAAGTTAGCCAACTGCAAACGAACGAATGCGGGAAGGGATTCTCATGGGCTCAAGGGCACGACGACCACAGAACCTTCATGTATGTTGCCAGCACTAGCTGTCACTTTGGCTCATCCTTAGGAAAATCGCTCTATACACCAGTGGCGAATCCTCAACATTAGGGAGTTATAGCACCACGCGTAAGGTAGCGACGTTATGCACTAACAGTCGCATGACGGACCTTGAAGTCATAACGTCTTTCCTTAGATACTCATAAGACCTAAGGTACGACCTTATACCTTCATAAATAGTGCACACCTGTAGGAGTCTCTACGGTCACCTTACAAACGGCAAAATGGCCACCTAAAAACAGGAAAGGTTGTATTTTACCAACTCTAATAAACCGATTCCCGTATCTAAGACAGTTAAATTATTCCTTACCAACACCACAACGCTGGCAAGAATTAATAGAAAATGTTGGAGAGGTGACAGGTAAGAAGTTCGCGAAAAAGAAGTTCGTACCTTCGGATTAGGTTATGTCTTATGCTCATAAACGAACGCTGTTTTAATATATTCCTTACATTCTCAAGAGAAGCCGATTCCAAATTACAGACTGCGTACTCATTGCGGTCGACCATAAAATTTAACTGTGCACAATGTAGATTTGTTATACTCTTGTCTCGTATTGTGGTTTAAATGTCTCACCACTTAGTCTGCACTCATTGATGTATTATGCAACTTCTTTGTTCAATGCTTGAAATACGTATTTTGTTATAATAACGCCACATCGCGATTGCTAAAACTCTTCTGAACGTTGTTCATTACGACCTTATAAACTTGATAGTCACGTGATCAATAGAGTTTAAGGATGTATCCTTACGCCTGGTGCTAAACCCCCTATTATTTCAAGTATACCGCACTTTATGGAAGCTACCTCTACCGTTGTCTTTTATTTTGAGATTTTCCGAAATCCCAATAGTATGAAATTGCGCCCGTAATAATTGTTCTACAAGACAATTACACAAACCACTAACTTCTGGATCATTAACGCCCTTCATTTTCACAAAAATTGAGAGAAGCGTAACTTACGAATGACCAGAGAAGGACTGTTCACCGCAATATTTTGCGGTGCCTACCGACCGTCCAGATGCGCATCCTCCCCTCTCGCCACCCTTGAAACATGAGGAGTCCTTGGTTATCGCGGCTGCCATGCGGTGCCTTCGCTTGCGCCGAGCGAATTATCTGGACAGCATCAAGAACTATTTGAATCTTCTCACTCTAACGCACTTCATAACGCTTACTGATGCGAAGACTGACTGGCTCTCGGTACCAAAATATAGTTATTTTTTCACATCTGTTTTAAATCTTTTAAGATCTTAAAAACTTTTTAGAGGATTATCAGACTTATTTTATTTATTTATTTATTTATTTATTTATTTATTTATTTATTTATTTATTTATTTATTTATTTATTTATTTATTTATTTATTTATTTAT
>BLKR01002256.1:0-211049 GCA_011170035.1 Teleogryllus occipitalis
CAATTAGAGCCTGAAAATCTGTAGCCATCCTCACGAGAAACAACCACACAGGGCATTTAGAAACATTACTTCACCCGAAACTGCAGTTACTGAGTGACGCGGTAATCCGACAAGTTTGTCTCGAAGCCGCCCTTTCCAGGACACCTGCTCTACTTGAGAGGACGTCGCCTTGAAAGTGGACCCGAGTTCTCGCCCGGCGCCGCTCGCAAGCACGGCACCTGACTTCTAGAAGCCGGTGTTTGCTCGCTCTGGGAAGCGCACCTACTAGTTGCGGCGAAGCGGCGGCGGCGGCGGCGCCGACAGCGTGGCCAGAGAGGAGCGTGGCGGGGATCGGGGTGGGCAGGGGGAGCGTAAGTTCAGGTTAGCATTCGCCTCGCCGGGAGGCGGCCGGCGCAAGCGGATGCCGGGCTCGCCCTAATGGGGGCGCGCTAAGTGCTCGTAGGCGGAGGCCGCGCGCAGTCGCCCAGGTGGGCGGTGGAGGTGCAGGAGTTGCAGGACGAGGACAAGAGGAGAGGAAGAGATAGAGGTTGAGGGAGAAGGAGGGAGGAGGAAGCAGAGTGGAGAGAGGAGAGAGGAGGTAGGCGGGGGCGGGAGACGGGAGGAGGAAGGAGGAGGAGAGGGGCGGGAGGCGGGAAGAGGGAAGAGGCAGAAGGCAAGAGGAAAGAGGAAAGAAATGAGACAATGGCCACAGACCAGAGACAATATAAGTAGAGACGTGAGTGGAAAGAAAAGTGGGAGGGGGAAGTGGTGAAGCAGAGACCGTGTTAGAGGAGAGTAAATATTCAATGTTTTCGGAGTAGCCCACATTGCTTTCATGTTGACGTTGGCGGTGGGCGCGGCGAAGCAAGGGCCGGAGCATGAGGGGATCTGTGGGAATTCCAACGGTGGTGTGGCGGTGAGGGTGGAGACAGTGATCGCGACTGGAAATGTCCCATCAAGTGCGGAACTCGCAGTTTCCTGGGCGAGAGAGCAAACGCAACATTGTATTACAAAGTTTCGAATAGCACAACTTGCAGCTGGTGTAGCTTGGAAATTAACACTCGAATGGGTAGGTTCTTTAGAGATGACGGAGTAGACTTTCGGACATGTTGAAACGCCTACCTACTTGGGAAAAAATTATTCTGACGAGAATGGGGCATAATATTTGTGTTTCTATTTTTATACCTTGATTTGTATTGCCTTTTTCGTTCTCAATGACAAGCAGGCCACAATGTCCAGAAGCACTTGCTTGATTGGTATCTCATTTTATTTATGGAAGAGTGACATTGTTTCAATATTGGGTATAGAAAATAAAGTATTTTAAAAGTTCGTTTGGATCTTCAACTAATAAGACCGATCATTTTGCTCATATTTTTTTCTAGAAAAATCCTAAGGATTATAACACTTTTGCTTTCGTGATTTGCTAATAGAACTAAAATGCAAAGAATACCGCGTCCTTGAACAAGGCTTGATGAAACGACTCCATTTTGGGAAGGTTTTAGTTAATTCATTACCGCACAAGTTCAAAAAGAATATTACTTTCTTAAAGTTAAACATCATGAGAAATGAAGCTCAAGATTAAAAACCTTTAAATACAATTTTCAAAACTAATATTTTTGTTATTTTTTTCATGTTCAGATAATTTTCTTATTTTCTGTACAATTAGAGATTCTATTAAAAATATAACATAATTATCGCAAAATAATAGAAACTGAATTTTATAGCACCCATTTCTACAATCGTGCCCAAAAGTAAATGAACTACACCGCCTTTTTTCTAGCGGTTTCTAACTCAATAGGAATTAGGCTCATCGGCAGTTGCAGTTAACCGTGTCTGTCGTACAAATGTACCCTTTCCCCCATAAAAATTTACCGGCAAAATTCTTTCTTCCCAACCGCGCCGACAAACTTGGACACCCCGCGGACAGGGGGAGGGCAGGGTGAGGGACGCGTTGACCAATCGCTAGAAGGTAGAACCACAGTTGTGTGCGATTGGTGCAACTTCCCAAGGGACAGAAAGAACGCTCTCTGGGGGAGGGGGCAATTTCGTTTACGTACGAGACGGAAATGTCGTCATATTTCCCTGCCGAAGGAAAGATTTTTGCCTCCGCGTACGCTACGACGAAAAAATATTTATAAGCGGGGTTTTCCGTCCTGAATTATTGTCCATAGACCAGTAAATATTTATCATTTTAGCAACAATTATTCTAACTTTTAGTTATCGATTTGTAACTCCCGTCAAACTGCTATTTTGAGATCTTCATTTCAGGCACAATTTGCGGAGCCTTCCCGACCATTCTAACGCATATTTCGAATTTGTTTATAAAATTATAAATTGTTGCAAAATTGTTAATTCGCTGTTTTTGGTTCTGGGACATCGGGAGACTCTCCCCACTTTAGATTTGCAAAATTTGGAAATTGTTTATAAATGTGAAATTGTTGCAATTTTATTGTCTAATCTGAATGGCGTTTAAATGCGATGCAAAATTCCGGAATCCGATTGGTGCTATCATATTTCGTTCTTGAGATATATGTAATTTTTTATAAGAAATTAACATCTTAGTAGATCCCGTTAGTTTGCGCTTAATTCATTCGTTCTATACAAGTATTCTGAAAAAAACCAGTTCTGTAATGTCGCGCTTTTGCCTGCCACATACGCTTAAAATGCACTTGCTTGTAAATAAATTCTGTGGCCAATTTAATTATGCTAAATTCGTATTTTTACGGCAAGTATGAGCATAATTTTTATTTTGTTTTTATATTCTCTTTTAAGTCCTACAATTTGAAAGTCGATATATTTATCAAATAGGAAAGAAATTGATTAAAAAAAATATTTTGCAAGGTGCATTATGCTCAAACAATTGTTTCTGCTTTTCTATCAAAGGGATGTCGAGCAATCGAATAACTGTACTATTAATTTTTTTAAAGTCCCTGCTAACACCGAGAGTCAGAAACTATTTGTTCCACTTGTTTAACCATTACCATTAAAAAATAGGGAAACGTACTGTTTAGCTGTTTGCTATAAACTGCACTGGATTGGATGAATGTAGTGTTAAGGTTTTCAAATACAGAAATATTCAATTTTGTGTTTTGAAAGATCACATGAGTAGAATCACACATCACAAAATACTACCTCACTTACACAAGTATAGATATTTCTAAATGAACGTATATAACTTTAATATTTTCAATTCAATTTATCATTCAATAATTCAGGATATAGGAATGCGAGTGCATGTGAAATCGTGTTACATTCTCTTATTCTCTAGATTAGTTAATAGTTTCTAGATTAGTTCTCTAGATTTATTAACAAACAGATTTTTTGTTACAAAATTAAACATCGCTAGCTGACCTCCTAAGTGGCAATGCGAATTTTAAAAAAATTTAATAAATTTTGTCCCCAATTCCCATCAAAATATTGTGTGACAGTCTGGTTTGTCTCAATATTTTGTCTACCAAACATCACCCACAATCCAACTCCGTGGAGAGAGTAACTTCTTCGCACCATATTGCTTGTAGAAGGTGCTCCGGTTTTGTTTTAAAATGTGCCTCTTGTGGCATCATTCCTATCGAATCTTGGTATACTTGATTTAACCATTTGTTGATGTATGGTAAGAGAGAGTACCACTCTTGGTGATTCTGGTAGGAATAGACGTTGGTGATTCTGGTGGGAATAGTCTCTGAATATTCCGGACAATTCCTTCATAACTCTCTCATTTTAGGTTATATTTAGTGGCCTTGGAGCGTCGGAGCTTCGGGTTGAGAACACAGTTGCCCACCAGAAACGAGTTCTCCGTCTCGTACAAGGTTTATATTCTTTCGTACTCTCATATAAATTTTAATTGACTTCCAATTATGACTTAATAACCAACTGGATATTCAGAGTGTTGAATTAAATCCAGAGATCAACCTCTTTTATACGAGCACAACATTTAAGAGAGCAAATAATAAAACTGGAAAGAAAAAATTGAATGCAACTATTAATTTACTGCCACATATTCAAAAACTCCTCTCCCTTCATTCTCCTATTATAAATTCACAACGTCTCTTATTATCTTTCTCTCAAGATTACGTTCAAATCAATTTATAATGGGATATTTACCTCTTCTTATCTTCCTGAAGAGTTTTATAAAAGATGCCAAACTGAAGTCCGCTGCAATATGAATCCCTGGCGTGTCGTTGTCATTACGTCTGCCTAGTTCAGCTGCTAACCTCAGAAAGAACTTTTTCTTTCGTCTGACCACCGGTCTTGCACGATCTATTGTGGCGATCTCTATTGACCTAATTTTCAGTTAACATTCTTTCGTATTCTTCCGCGTTGGCGCGCGTTCAAACTGCTCATCTCTCTCGCTCTCTCTTAGGTTTCATGTGACACGTTTTCGAAGCAGTTAAGAAAACGGACGGTCACAATACGTTCATTTAGAAATATCTATACTTGTGTAAGTGAAGTGGTATTTTGTGATGTGTGATTCTACTCATGTGATCTTTCAAAACACAAAATTGAATATTTCTGTATTTGAAAACCTTAACACTACATTCATCCAATCCAGTGCAGTTTATAGCAAACAGCTAAACAGTACGTTTCCCTATTTTTTAATGGTAATGGTTAAACAAGTGGAACAAATAGTTTCTGACTCTCGGTGTTAGCAGGGACTTTAAAAAAATTAATAGTACAGTTATTCGATTGCTCGACATCCCTTTGATAGAAAAGCAGAAAGAATTGTTTGAGCATAATGCACCTTGCAAATTTTTTTTTTAATCAATTTCTTTCCTATTTGATAAATATATTGACTTTCAGATTGTAGGACTTGGTATCTACTTTCAAATCGTATCGACAAATTGTATTGACTTTCAAATCGTTGACCCAGCAGACACTCATTCAACCACACGCGGCCTCTTGATCGTTGCGCATTCCGGTCCAAACGCAGACTACCACGTTCTCGTCCAGCGGTTCCAGCAATTTCACACAATGCTCTCTCACCCACCCAATCGTACTCCACCCACGCCGAGCCACCGCGAAGCCTCATCTACAAGCGCGGGGCGGCAGCTCCAGCGCAACAAGGCCGCAATTTTTTTGCGAACGCAACTCCCGTTTTCCGACTTGTTTTCCGAATATCACCGCTCGCGCGCCCGCGCGCTACCTGCGGCCTTTTAGACGCGAGAGCTCCGGATATTAAATTCCGGTCGGCCGCGTCGCCTGTTGCAGTCGGTCGTCGCGTATTGTGTATTCCATGAATGCGATATGCGAAATTAACCCTCCAGTCGGCGCGTGCCCGCGGGAGGGGCGGCGGGGAGTTCGGACGCTACCGTGGACTGCGGGGTGGACAGGGTTCGTGCGGGCAGGAGGGTGGACGGGCGGACGGGCGGGTGGGCGTTTGTGGATGGGCGGGCGTGTGTGGGCGGGCGGGAGTGTGTGGGCGGGCGGGCGTGTGTGGGCGGGCGGGCGAGCGGGTAGGCGTGTGTGTGTGTTCGGGGGGGCGGATGGCCTGGAGAGCGGGCGGCCGGGGAGCGGGCGGCCGGGGAGCGGGCGGCCGGGGAGGCGGGAGGCCAGTGGGTGGGCTGCGGGGGGGGCGGCCGGGGGAGCGGGCGGGCGGCCGGGGGGCGGGCGGCCGGGGGGGCGGGCGGCCGGGGGGGCGGGCGGCCGGGGGGGCGGGCGGCCGGGGGGGGGGGCGGCCGGCCGCGGGTGTGTGTGTGTGAATGGGTGAGTTTGCGGGGAAGTGGTCGGCGTCAGTTGCTGGTTTGTTGGAATGACGGATGCCTGCGTTTAGAGATCGCTGCTCGCAATTTGAGCAATGCAGGTCGCTGGAGCTGTGGGTTGAAGTATTTAGGGTAGAACATGGAATTAGAGTGAGGTTTTACTTTAAGTGGTCCATTTAAATTGGCATACAGGAAAAGAGTTCGAGAAAGGAGGGAAAGAGGGTGATATTATAAAATTACCAAGCTGCAAATAGTACAAATTTTTCAGATTTTTTAAATAACAAAATCGCGTACAATCATCAAGAATATCGTAAGTCATATTTATTTTAGGGTGATAATAATAATAGTAATAATAATAATAATAATGATAATAATAATAATAATAATAATAATAATAATAATAATAATAATAATAATAATAATAACAAAACCTTTTCTGGCGAAGAAATGAGAAAGCTTTCTATCGAAACTTGAAGCAAAGTGACAATTCTGATCTACAAGAACATAAACATCCAGACCTAGAACGAATTGAAAGCTTTTCTGAAGCAGCATTTGGTCAGTACCCTTAAAACATAAACCTTCTCCTTGGATGCAGGATGAAAGAAAGAGACATAACAATATACCTCTGATGGAATCATCACATATCAGCAGAGATAATATCAAAACAACTCTCTCAAGAACTCATAATTGTAAAGCTTCAGGATGTGATGAAATTCAAAATTTCTGGCTGAAAAAAATTACATTTAGACATTCCGTTTTGGCACATCTCTGATCACATTAAAGAATCCGCAAATTTACCGTCCTTTTTCACCAATAGAATAACCTATCTGACTCTGAAAGGACAACTATCAAATGACCCCTCCAAATACCGCTCAATAACATGTCTCCCAACAATCTATAAGATTCTCACAGCAATTATTAACTCTAAAATCTATCACATTTAGCCAAGAACAAAATAATAATAATAATAATAATAATAATAATAATAATAATAATAATAATAATAATAATAATAATAATGTCTTTATTTCTGGCGAGGCTCAGGCCGTAAGGCCTGCTCTTCCGCCTAACCAGTTAAATATTTACATTTACATAATTACAATTGAGGCATTGGGGCGGAAATAGTGATAACTGACATTTTACGTTACTTACAAAATTGCAATGATCGTAGTAGCTTACGGTGATGTGCTACGCATAACTAATGAAACAAGGTGTGAATGTATTTTCATAGTCAATTTTCATGATTCTAAAGCTAACATGATATTATAAAGAAAAAATCCATGATCCTATTTACAAGAGGGGCGTGGTAAATCTATAATATTACATTCGAAAAATGCCAGAAATTCTCCTATATCCCGAATGCCTCAACTGTGAACAAATTTAAAGAAGGAGGGCAGATTTTACATTTATTTCTGGGATGCAAGACTAGGGGCCATCCCGGCATACGCCTTAAGCGATTGAGTAAACCCAGGAAAACCTCAATCAGGATGGCGGCTTAGGGCCGTAACTCAAGAGAAGAAAATACGAAGATTAAAGGAAAAGTGAAAAGGCAGAATGAAGAATAGAGGGAGTTAGAATGAATTAGGAAAACTGGGGAAAGTGGGGAGAGGGGAAAGATAATATAAATATAACATTATTCATGTACCCTCTCCCTCAGGAAAAATGTCGTTCAAAATTCTATCTTCCACACTGCGCCGACAAACTTGGACACCCCTCGGCCTGGGGGAGGGCAGGGGGAGGGACGCGTTGACCAATCGCTAGCAGGTAGAACCACAGTTGTCTGTGATTGGTGCAACATTCCAAGGGGCAGAAAGAACGCTGTCTCAGGGGGAGGGGGCTAGTTCGTTTACGTACGAGACGGAAATATCGTCATATTTCCCTGCCGAAGGAGGTAGTTTGCCTGCGCGTACGCCACGACGAAAAAACTATTTCTAAGCGGGTTTTCCGTCCAGAATGATTGTCTATAGACCAGTAAATATTTATCATTTTAGCAACAATTATTCTAACTTTTAGTAATCGATTTGTAACTCCTGACAAACTGCTATTTTGAGATATTCATTTCAGGCACGATTTGCTGAGCCTTCCCGGCCGTTCTAACGCATATTTCGAATTTGTTTATAAAATTATAAATTGTTGCAAAATTGTTAATTCGCTGTTTTGGGTTCTGGGACATCGGGAGACTCTCCCCACTTTAGATTTGCAAAATTTGGAAATTGTTTATAAATTTGCAATTGTTGCAAATTTTTTATTGTCTAATCTGAATGGCGTTTAAATGTGATGCAAAACTCCGGAATCCGTTCGGTGCTATTATATCTCGTTCTCGAGATATATGTAATTGTTTATAAGAAATTAACATCTTAGTAGACCCCATTTGTTTGCGCTTAATTCATTCGCGCTAGCAGAATAGCGTGGGATGGGCATACTGAAAAAACAATTCTCCAATGCCGCGCTTTTGCCTGCCACATACGCTTAAAATGCACTTGCTTGTAAACAAATTCTGTGGCCAATTTAATTATGCTAAATTCGTATTTTTACGGCGAGTATAAGCATAACTTTTATTTGGTTTTTATATTCTCTTTTAAGTCCTACAATTTGCAAGTCGATATATTTATCAAATAGGAAAGAAATTGATTATAAAAAATATTTTTCAAGGTGCATTACGCCCAAACAATTGTTTCTGTTTTTCTATCAAAGGGGTGTTGAGCAACCGAATAACTGTATTATTAATTTTTTAAGTCCCCTGTTAACACCGAGAGTCAGAAACTATTTGTTCCTCTTGTTTAACCATTACCATTAAAAAATAGGGAAACATATTGCTTAGCTGTTTGCTATAAACTGCAATGGATTGGATGAAGGTAGTGTTAAGGTTTTCAAATACAGAAATATTCAATTTTGTGTTTTGAAAGATCACATGAGTAGAATCACACATCACAATATTTACACAAGTATAGAAATTTCTAAATAAACTTATATAAACTTTAAGTTAATATTTTCAATTCAATTTATCATTCCTTTCTAAAACGGTTAATTTGATGATTTGATTGTATATTATTCAAATCAGAGCTTTATGTGCTGAATCTACGCATTGTTAATACATATTTTTAAACAACATTAATATATTTAATATACATTTAAAAGGTTTTTAGATTGGCGAACGTTTCAATGAAATTTCATGAATTCCTAAATGCTTGAAAATAAATACTTGTAAAATTAAATTCTTGTAGCGTGTAAAAATATAACAAACTCACGTATTTGGTAAAACGAGTTGATATTACTAAAAGAAAGCAAAACAGATGTTATAACAATTCAAAGAGATTTAGCGTTTGTTTACAGTTTAGTAAATATCAATGCACTAGCATTTCCCAGTGAAAACACATAGAACGAACTTGGTGGTCAAGTGATATGACCTTCCCAACACAGACTACATTTCAGTATCGTCAGAGTTCGAAGGTGGTTTGTTGGCCGCCATTCTACGAATCTATCAAAACCTTGAATTTTGCACGACCATCTGTACAGGGAGAACGTAGCGGTTTATTAAACGGAAACGGGCCATTCGAGGTATCTAAGGTGCACTCTTTGGAAACGTTTAACCATTATAAACTATCCCTAAGAAAAATATCAAATAAACAATGTTAAAGGTCACCAGCTTAACATTGCCTTTACTATTTGAATGTTTTCAACATCCCCAAAACCAACAGAAAACCCATGTTTTTACAGGTTATTATAAAACCAATTCAATAAATATAAGCATTTATTCACTTTATTATTTTTAAAACACTCAAATATCTACGATGTAATTTGATTCATGTCTTCATCGAAGATCTGAGATTAAAAAACTGATAAGCAGAGAAAATTAAAGTAATTTTGAGTGATTGATGAAGTTGAATGATCAAACGAAAAACAATGTTTCTTGCTTCATATAATGCTATCGTGTTTAACAGACATGTAATTACATGTGATACCTATATTTAAACATCCGAACTAATGAAAATTTTCAAAATTAAAATCATCAATAAAACGTTGATTCATCAGCAAGGATTATATTATTAAATATCTTTTTTGAGATTCATGTGCTCCTGTGTGAATAACGTAGTAAACGTGATTCGTATGATCCAGTTTCTCAGAATAATACAAAACCTGCTAGACACATACACTAAACATAATAGTTGTCAAATAGTCATTTACGACATGAATATCATAAGATATCTTATTACAATACGAAATTTGAGAATTATCAAACAAGACTCTTTAGCCGAAATTGTTAACCAATTGAATATTGTAATATAATGTTACCATTTGAATATCATAGAAAGTAAGACGCAATTTGTCAAGATTCATGTGAACTATAATTTTTCTTTAAATTTTACTCCTTATCCTGCGAAAGATGTGTGACAGTACTTATGTTAACAATTATATTGCCATGGGTTTAATTAATTAGTTTTTCCATTTACCATAAAATTATTGTTTTTTTGGTTTTAAAGAGACTTTGGACATTTCAGGGCAACAAGAGAAATATCACTAATAAGTAGTAAATAGTCATGATCAAAATCACCACTAAAGGGAAACTATGGTGATTAAGGATCAAATGGATATCAACGACAAAAATAAATCATTTATTCTTAATCATTATGGAATACCACAAGATCTCCGCTGCCTCCATGGAAATTATCTGAAATAATGGTTTAAAGTTAAAAGATTCCCCGCCTGTTATTGTGGAACGATTCTGCCGTACTTCCACATGACTGTCCGCGGTGGAGTTGGCTGCATCATGCAGTGGAAACTTGACATGTAATACAGGTAACAAAAGCTTTTCCGCGAGAATGATTAATAGTTTCCTGTAAATTAATAAATGTATTAATAAATAAATGTAAAGAATGAAAAGAAATTGTAAGTGAGCTAAATGCTAAGGTAGGAGCAAAGCTCGTGGCATATTCATCGTGGCATCTGCCCGTGGTATCGCTCCTACCCACCGCTTGTGGCATACTTGTTATTAGGAATAATTTGATATACTCAAAAATAGACCACTACATCTACAGAGAGGTCAGAGTCACCAACGCGTTCATAAAATTCATATTTTTAATATTTGAAAATGCAAAAGTTTTAATGAAATTGCACTTATGTGAAATAATTTGGTATATTGTGCTGTATTTTTACAAAAAGTTTAAAGAAAAAATTTGAGTTTTTTGAAAAAAAACTACTTTAAACATTTGTTGACAATTGAAACGATTTGACCGGTTACACGAAAAGCACTAATATTCCGTACAATAGAATTCCATAGAAACAACTAATCGTCCATCGAATGATTTAAATATTGAATATTAAAGAATTGTCTAAATTTAGAAAAAATCTTTATAACTATATTTATTATTAAAGGTGTAGGACAGTCTCGAAAAAAATGTGAATTTTTGCCATTTCTGATAGGGCAGAGGTTTCCTCAAAATTCGAACGAACAGTCTCGAGTACGATCGATTGGGAATTATGCATTTGGGGGAATGTCCTGTGTATGGTTGTAGTACTACCAAAGTTTTACACATGTACGAACGGACAAGATTTATTACATAGATTGATTTTGAAGAAAAATAACGCGTTTTCGGTATTAGAGACCCTCGAAACGTATTTCCGTAAAAATCACATTGAGTTCTATTGCAGCATTACATCAATTTCTATGTATTACGTAATATATATTCCGTAAATTATATCAGTATACGAGAAATAAAATGATAAACGGGAGTGAGAGAAAGACATGTATATACTCGCTGTATTTTTTTCTCTTCGTTTCGATGTCAACTAAAGTTGAACTGTGCCATAATATGAGTGTGAAGTGATTAATGAACAGTGAAGATTTTTGCAATGCGACTTTCAAATTGAACAGTTGTTTCACTATTCTGATATACCCAAGTAGTTCTGTCTCATCGCCGTGCTCTCTACTGTCCCTTAGCCCGTCTCCTGCTCTCTGACGATTCGCCCCTTCTGCGGTGGTCGGGGGCGAGAGGACATACAGAAGCTTTTATTAAAAAATAGTCCCTTTTTGCGCCCTTCATTACATCCGTCCACGGTGATTTGCACGATTCCTTTTTGCTTGTCGGATCAGCTAGGACGGTCGTCGGGAATTTTGTAATGCGTTATGAAAGAGGTTGTTACATTTGTGGGCTCATAATTACAATACCGCAGAGAGCAAAATCAAAAAACTCTGCGTATATTATATTTGATTTGCGCGTCTGTGTGCAGCCTTTCACAAAGCCGACGCCGGCGCCCGAGTCCTCGTCGCTGCTGGCGGCGGCGGCGGCGGCGGCAGCAGCAGCAGTTTAATATCGTCGCGGAGCGGGCGCCGCGCCGCCACTGCGACGCCGGTGCGATGCCGCCCCCGGCAGGCGCCCTCGCCCCGTCTCCACACCCCGCCCCCGCCCCCGCCAATGCCCCCTGTTACCGCCCCACCCTCGACATCGCCGGGGATGGCCCACTGGCGGGACTGCTGAAGCGAGAGCAGCCAGCCTTCAAACGCGGTGTGCTTTGACGTGGGGTTGCACGCCGTCAGCAACCTCCACTTCTTCCTTTTACCCCTTCGTTTCACGGGTATTCCATGACAAAGAAAATACGGTATGTGTGGACAAGGAGTGGCACGGGGGGGGGTGCGCCTCGAGACTATGAGTCAAGTTTGGGGGGTTCGTGTTGGGCTGAACTTTACTGTAAAGAGGCAATAGAGAGTTTTCTTAAGATATTATGAAACTGGGGGAGTACAACTTCAGTGTTCTAGACGGAAGAATGAAGCCTTTGTGTTATGACTATTTTTGAAGGCAATTCATTCTTCAATCGCGCATATGAATCCCTACTAACCCTGTAGAAACCAGGTTTCTACGAATAAATGTTATGTTCCATGTGTTGTTCACCACCTACAATTTTCACATGAGCGGCGCTATTTCAACATTGAGAAGGTCGAAAGCCATTCTTTGAAAGAGAGTTACTTTGCCTTTCTCATCGGCTATTCAGGCTCGTTGACTGCAGATTCATCGTTATCTCAGCCGCTGTCTTACCTCTGCTTTTTGATGCAGCTGAAGTCCTTGCCGTAATACAAATGCAGTAATGTCCTAGATACAAGATGTGCAATGTATATGATAATATTTCATTAAATAGCTTGCTTTCTCCGAGAAATCAGTTAGCCATAACCCCAACTTATCGTATGTTTATTAAAAATTGGACTCAACCCCCCAAAAAAAGGTTTCAGGCAACGTTTTCGTCAACACTCGACAACTTAAATGATAATTCGATATGCGTCTTTGAAAACTGAATACACCTCAGAATGAATATATTTAATTTTCTTCGTATGTAGCTAGCCATAAAGCAAGCTTTTCCACACATTAAATATTTTTGCATGAATCTTTTTTTCCAACGTTCGTACGTTCATATTCTTCATTCCGTTTCCATGTCCTTCAACTGGCTATTATTTTTTTTCATAACCCGCAATCTTGCACATAGACGTTTGTCTTCTTCCTTTTATACCTTTGCTTTTCTTTTTACTATATGCCATCCATATTTTTCATTTTGTTTTGGAAAGTATAACATTTCTCTTATTTATATCGTTTTAGTACCTTTCCGTGAATAAATGACTACTTCGTTATTATCCTCAGGAAGTTTAATAAAAATCATTCTTTTTCCGCACACTCTACCCTAAATTTTGTTCAATCTTCATCGCTTTCTCCAATTTCTGGTGTTCGCTATTCCCGAGCTACTGTATCCATTCTACTTTCGACCGTCTACTGCCGTGAGACGCGACCTGATCCCCCCACCCAGTGCCGCCGCCTGACAGTAATGGGCGGGGCAGCGACGAAGGCAGTTAACGATTCCGCACAAATTTGTCCGTTGCGTTATATTCCAGTCTTATGAGCATTATTGTTATCGCTTTTTATTCCTTTCGATGATTTGATGTTCTCTTCTTTCACCTTCCCGCGGCGATGCGCTTTAATTGCCACGCATGCTCGGGGAGGGGGTGTATAAATCAATGCTCGGAATTATGCACTCAGGTTTTTCTCACCGTCTTGCGCCGGCCGTTTTTACTGCGGCCGGCCTGCTTTGAGCGTTCTGATTGCGTAACGGCGGCGGTAGCCGTGCGCAGAGGCGGCGGCGGCGGCGGCGGCGCAAGTGGAGGCGAATTCGGTGGCGGCGGCGGCCTCCGCCCCAGGCTGCGCGCCGCCCGCTGTAAATCAGGGCCCGGCCGCCGCTGCCGAGCTATTAAAGTCCGGCAGGTACCGCGGCGGCAGAGGCGGTTCGCTCGCCCCGGGCAAGCCCTTGTTCGGAGCGAAGGCGCCCGCGGGAGGTCACACCCGTCCGCCCCGCGCGAACGCAGCCCCGCCTCCGGACGCCGCGCCGCCGCCTGCCTTGCTGTTATGCGGCACTGCCGCAATGCCCATGCTGTCCCCGCCGACCCACCGCCTCTACCGCCAAGCCACCTCCACCTCCATTGCAAGCACAGCCAACCACGCGCCCGACAGTTTTAGAACGGATTGTACACATAAATAAGTGTAATATGCAACGTTGTGGTCACACTCATCTTCCCGTGTAAGTGTTTGTAGTCAAGCTTAAGAGTTATTTATTTATCACTGCGTTCAAGGGCGGTGGAGACTCCCAAGCACACTATAGTTTCATAACGGGGGGAATTACTCACCACAAAGTGGGCACCTTAAACGTCGACTCTATCCACACCCCCTTCAGATAGCACTATTACATCCTCTGGCTGGTTGCCGAATACGTCGGCATGCAGTCCCCTAGAGAATCGCCCGCCGCCCTCGCCCGCCACCCTCGCCCGCCACCCTCGCCCGCCGCCCTCGCCCGCCGTCCTCGCCCGCCACTCTCGCCAGCCACACTCGCCCTCTACCCTCCGCCCTCCGCCCACTGCCCATCGCTAGCCGACTGCTCCTGGGTGCGCACACTCCACGTGCGCACGCTGCACAGCGGCCTCCGCTCCCGGTCCTCCCCGAGCCGCCACACCCCACCCCCGCCGCCCGGCCCCTTCGATGACTCTGCTTCCGTTCTCCGACGAATTGCGCTATCTCTCGTCGACTTCCCGCGCTCGGCCCCGCCCCACCCCGCCCCTCCGCGCTCTCCCCGCAACGCCGCCGCCACCCCGTAAAACATCCCGCGGCCGCGCGCTCCCCGTGTTCGTCCAAACTCCGCGGGTCGCACAAAAACTCTAACCGCTCCCAAAACGCTTTGCGTCCGATGAAACTCCGTCCATCTCCTCTTAGCGCCCTCCGCCCTTCGGGCTTCTCCGCCTTTCCTCTCTCTGGCGTTCACCCTTGCTCTCGCACTCGCCGTCAACCCCAGGCAAATTGCCGACGACACTGGCCTTTCGACAGGCAGATTCTCAACTCATATAATCTCGATTTATGACTTGTTCTTCACTAAAGGTCCAGATTACGCTAGTTTAAAACATAACCTGAAACAAAATACTATATTATTTGCATGTCTTTTTGTTCTATTCTCCTGACTTGAATGGACGGGAAATATTAATACCACTGCAATCGTCTCAAGTCAATATTAAAGATCAACAGTCAATAACATTGCAATTTATATACATATTCAGTGACATACAAAAACAATTCATTGGTATACTAAATTGGGAGAGGAATAAAATAAGAATGAATTGCATTTTTCTTATCACAACAGTCATTAGCTCAATCCAAGAGGGTAATTTACGAAAATTAATCAACAAGAAAGAAGCCGTGAATCTAAGCAACAGACTAGATTGCGTCCAAAACCGTACCGTGTCCCTTTCGTACCACTGGCGCGAGTACTAAATTAGCCCTTCTTTCTTGTGGAGATTAATTGTGGGCAGGTTCGTCAAAGCGTATGTTAGACACCTCCCGGACCCCAACCGTCGGAGCTGCACCGAGGGGGGTCCGGCAACCAATCCGACACTCGCTATCGCCCTCGCGCCCAAACGGCCAGCCTTTATGTTGACGTGACTGTACCTGTACACCTGTCCCCGTTCTGAAGGCATCTTATATAAATGTGAGGCAGTAATAGCTTGCACACAGCTCAAGTAGCATCCCCCGCGAAACCGGTTTGGAGGCGGCGGAGCCGCGGTCGCGACCACCGCCCCCCCCCCACCCCGCCCACCGCTGCCTCCCACCACCACCACCACCGTCACCCTCCGCCACCCGCCGCGGCTGCCACCTCCCACCGCCGCCCGCCGCCTCCCACTGCCTCCCGCAGCCTTGTCTTACAGCCCCACGAACAAAACAAACACACCGTTTACCTCATACAACATGCATTAGCGCAGTCTTCCACTCGGTCAGGGAACCCTGTGCTCTCGATTAGAACATGTTAATTTGACGCAACCTTTATAATTAATGCACTTTCACTGGGGGATTTCCCACGGCCCTTTTAATATATATTACTTATATAATACTAATTAATAATATTCCACCATGAAAATTACTTTGATCATTGAGGATGACGAATCATTTTCGCTCGAACCGGTTAATACAATCGCAGCGTAAGCCAAAGCTAATAGAGTCGCCGCCCGCACACTGCCAACACTCCAGTGCAATTACAGAGTTAAATTAAATTTATTTTCATTACGCCGCCGCTATCAAGACGGCTGCAGACGGAGCGCCCGGGCGGCGGGGGAGGGCGTCGGGCGAAACAAACTGCTGTTCCGCGCTCCGCGCCGCCCGGCTTCGCACGGACCTCGGGAAATATGTTTCCCATCGCCCGACGCGGCGGCGGCGGCGGCAGCGGACGCACGCGGGGCGGAAACAGAGGCGAGGACGGGGCAAGGGCCGGGGTTGGGGGCGGGGACGGCGCAGCGTCGCAACCGGGAAATGAGGGCCCGCACGTATTGTGTGCGCAAGTGAGGGAGAGCACGCAGGCGGGGCACCATGAAACGCGCGCGGGTGGCGAGGGGGGAGCAGGGGCGGGGCAGGGATGAAGGGAAGTGCAGCGGGGGCGGGCGCGAGGATCTAAATTCCACCGGAGTCGCCGTTGCCCGCGGCGAGCGGTTAATTTCAAAGCAAAGAGAGGGAATGAAGTGGACTCCACTAGGCCTATTGTTGTCTTAATGACGAAACATTTGCATGATTGTTCATTACGGGTTTTCTTTTTCGCTCTCGTGGGCCCGGAGGGAGACGAGGCGAGGCGCCGGGCGGCCCGAGACGCTTAATGTGGTATCCAAACAGAGCCATTAGCGACCCTACATATCATTAGGTTCGCAGGCGGTGGGCGGCGAGCGATGGGCGGCGGTCGGTGGGCGGTGGGCGATGGCTGACGTCTGACGGTTTGCAAGTGGTATGACCTTAAGGGGGTGCGAGGGGATGAGCGTAGGAGGAGCAACATCCAAAGCGACGTGCGCGACTTTGTCTTTCGGAAGGAATGTAGCTTTACATTCTACAAACTACATCAGGTCATTCACCTTACGGGGTGCGTATAGGATGTGCAACTTTCAATGAAACGTACGCTACTTCGTCTTCGGCTTTACATTCTACAAACTACATCAGACCACCCACGTAATATTTCCGAGAAAAACCTCAATGCCAAATTTATAACAATGTGCATCTATATTAACAATATTTTGTGAATCAGAATCGAAAAAAATATAGGCATACTGGAGTATGCTCAAAGTGGACTTAACGCATGATTTTAATATTCCCATTTTGTTAACATTGAAATATTGTTTAAAAGACAAGAATATAATTTACACAATGTCGTAAAATGTTTCGTTCTTACATCATTTAAAGTAGTATATATCTCTTCGCGACACTGTAAACTCGTTTTAGATGAGTTTGAGATAGTACTTTACGACGTAAAGGTGATAAACAACTGGCAGGTGGACAGATAGTATATTGTCTTGCAGCGTATTTCCAGTTCTCATTTCAACATTAACATATTACAATGACATGAATGACCTGGAACGATCATGAAAATCTCGAGTAAACATTGATGTTTATAAATATTTTTGTAATTGCACTAGTCTCTGCAGACGTTTTTCTCACGCGGCAGTAAAATAAAACAGGTACAACTAAAATGTTATGTTATTTTCTTGTGAGATCCTTAACGAAGTTTCATGAGAAAGCACGTGAGAACAGAAATTTTCCTCTAAATATTCTAGGAATTGTTTCACAGTTGTAAC
This sequence comes from Teleogryllus occipitalis, assembly GCA_011170035.1. Lineage (NCBI taxonomy): Eukaryota > Metazoa > Arthropoda > Insecta > Orthoptera > Gryllidae > Teleogryllus > Teleogryllus occipitalis. The sequence goes on from BLKR01002256.1 coordinate 17,800, forward strand.
TACAAGTAGCGCAGGGTAAAGGATATCCAAAAAATAAATCACAATTCCAATACTTAACCAAGAGTGCTTCTACGTAAATCCTTCCCATTCTCTCGGCATACAACGACTTCAATAAAAGAGAACACATTCAGACTATTTCTAACTCCCAACCACGTATTATTATAATGCCTGTTCGAAAAACTCGTGAGTTTAATAATACATACAATATTTATAATAAAAGGATACTCATCATAAATTACTCATAACAATTTAATCACAACCTAGATTCCTCCTCAGTTTACAAGCCATTATAAATTGTCGGTGTAGATGCACATGAGACTGCTATGCATAGCTATCCTATGTTAATTTTTGCAATAAGAGAGGAGTTGCTCCCAAAGCAGTATTTCACATGAAGTGAGTTAAGAGACACTGAAAGGGTCGTTTGAAGCCCGGTACGGGCTGTCAGCTTGGGCAGCACCGCGCCAGTGGAGCAATCGCACCCCAACCGCCCTCGCTCCCTCCCGCTTCCACGCCCACCCCCACCCCTCTCCTACTAACACCCCGCTCCCGTCCCGCACCCACGCACGCCGCCGCCCGGTCAAGGGACATTGACACCAACTGAACGTTTGCGGAATACGGGGAGACGATCTACATGGACAACATGGATATGAGCCAAACTTTATTGCTTATTTATCCTTGAAAATAGATTTTATTACATGGGAGGGTTTGTTTTTTGTTTTTGTTTTTTTCAAAATTTAAGTAGTATAGAGTGTACAGATCACAGAATTTTGAAAATGTGCACACAATTCACTCTTCCCCATAGCACGTCATACGCAGTTTAACTGTTTTTCGACGTAAAATAAATTTAAAAAATCTATGTTTGTCGCTCGTAGACCGCCACTTACCGCCCACCACCAGACATCCACCATCCACATGGGGAGAGGTGGCTTACAGCATCAACTGTTGCCACTGCAATGCCTCCGACCTAGCTAGATAGCTAGGTCGAATTCAGTCGCAGTCTGGAGGAGAATTCTAGCGGCCGGCTGCTCTCATCGGTAGTTTTCCGCGGTTTCTCTTATCAATACCAGGCGAATACGGAACCAGTACCCTAACAACCGGACCGCGTACGATCAGTCCGTCCTTTTCCTTGTATCCTCACCTCTTACTTACACACATACCGGGAGATAGGTCGGAAGCTTCGAGCATGCTCCGGCTGTGGTGGAGCCCCGTTGGTGGGAGAAATCCCCGTACGTGGAGAGGTAGGTCGGCGTCAAAACTCTCTATCCAGCGAGAGAAAATCGCCATCTCCCGAGGAAAAAACATGCACTACATTTACGTGACGAATGACATTAGCCGTTGACGCGCCCGGAATCACTCAATCAATGATTCAATCAATCCACCATCCATCACGTACTACCCATCACCCACCTCCATTTTTTCTTTCCCGCCACCAACCGCCATCCCACGGCACAGGCTCCGCGCCGGAAACGGGTCAAGGACCGGGTACCCGGTACCGTCGGTTGGGTACCGCGTCCCGGCAGCGCGCTAATCCATCACGCAATCAGCGTAGCAAACAAGCGCCTATTCATCAGGCGGCTCAATCAATATTCGCAGCCGCGAAGCGCGGGCTGTGTCTGCGGTGGCCGAGGCGGGGGAGGCGGACAAGGAAGAAGTGCAGGCGCTACCCTCGGCGGCGGCGGCTCCCACGAGGCGCACGGCGCCAATGCTATGAGTTACAGCGCCGACCCCCGGGTCACCTCGGCCCCGGAGAGCGGCGCGCGCGCGGCTGCCCTGGCCGGCGCGCGACTCGAGTTTCGTCGTCTGAGGGCAAGTCGAACAACCACGGGCAGGGGAGGCAGCGGGACGGGCAGATTAGACGCAAGAGGCAGAGAAGAACGGAGGGAGAATGAGACAGGGAGGATTGACGAAAAAAACGTGAATGTATGTATTGTATGGCATACAAGCCAAACAGATGCACTAGCAAGGGACAGGGTGGCCGGGTTGTGAGAGAGATGAGCAGATCAAGGACGAGTCACTGACGAGATATCGAGGGGATGGGCGTGCGGGTGGAGGTGGATAGAAAACACCAAACGAGGAGAGTCCAGGGAAGAGTGGGGCGGGAGAAGAGGCGTGCGGACGGAGCTGTGGGTGTGGAGGAAGACGAGGATGTGTCCCGGGCCGCGTTGCCCCTTGAGCCAGGTCGACCGGCGAGGGGCTCGGGTTCTCACTGAGTGCATGGGCGCGGGGAGGGGTACGTGCGCGAGATGCAGTGTGCCTTTGCGTTCTCTTCCAGCTGCCACATGAAAAGGACCAGGTTCGGGGCCGAAACGCCTTTGAAGCTTTCGATGCGCTGGCTTCAAGGGTGGACTACCGTAAAGGGTTGCATAGCCTTGCTGACGCAGTGTACATTTCAGCAGTGCAAACTAAGAAAGGTGGTAGTTATTCGGTGGTGTAAGATTAGCCATTCTTAAATTTCGCGTAGCATTTACCTCAATATCTATTGAGCGTGTCCTGTTTGTTGTTTTCTATTTTGTTCAAATTGGCAGCTCTACTCAAATTCGGTTATTTAAAAGATTTTCCAAATTCGCATGCAATTTCACGTGACAAAATTTTTAGTAAATAATAATAATAATAATAATAATAATAATAATAATAGGTAAAGGTTAGAATTTGGAGCACATTTTTGTTAGCGTCTGATTTATTTCCGGATAATATGTGATTAAATGTTTTAGTGCATCATGGATTTCTTACCCGGTAAATAGTGCAATTATACGTTATTATTTCGGCTGTTACGAATATTTAAATGAGTTCGATCCGATTCAGTTTTCTTTCAATAGGCACGAACACCACGCGCACTTTTATCGATACACAATACTGAAGTCTTTGTATTGTGAAGTAAGCGATGTTTGTTCCTTCCGTGATAAGATAAGCCATATCCACAAAACGCAGTGGTATTTACCTTTTACTACTCCGTGACCCTAATGCAACCTACAATTTGGCGAATTCCAAAAGCAACATATAACTGGAAACAGAACGTTGTAATTGATTTCAATCATATTAATTACTGGAATTCCTATTTATCACTACAGAATTTTCAAAAATATTATCATACGATTAAAACTTTCAGAGGATTCAGTTCACACGATGTAATACATAGTTTATTAATATTAATTTAAAAATGATGAATTAACCTATGTTTTCTTCAGTTTTTATTAAAAACAGAGATAATCTGCTTCAGCTATTTAATCAATGAAAATTTATGTGTATTCGTTGATGTAATTCTGAATTAAATTTTTTATAATGCAAATTTTGTATTCAAAGAGTTCAAAATTAAAATTTATAATGTGTCTTTATAAAATAAGAGCACATTAAATGTCAACTCTTTCTTAGGTTAATTATATTTCAGGTGTCTAAATGGGAATACCTGGTAGTTGACGTAGTTTCGACTGCTTGTAAGAGCACACAAACAGAAATGCAAACACTATCTGCACGTGGCCGCATTCATGTATTATTGTAAGTTATGGTCCTCTTTCGCCATCTTTCACACCACAGTAATAGTCCATGGCTTGGGAAGCTAAAGAATTGGAGGTGATAACCGCGCAATGATTGCCTTACCGAGACAGAGAAATTTGTTTGCAGTACATTCGCCAGTAGTGTGCAAAGTACATGTGCGTTAGCAACTAATAAAAAGGTGGCGGAGTAGATGGGAATGAAAAGAGTAGAAAAGTTGATGACAAAATAAGAGTAAAGGGAAATGGAGAAGATGCGGACTCAAAAGCGAAAGGATTCTGTCATCGTGTGCGGAAGGCAAAGTCAATGGCAGATCTTCGCACAAGTATGTCCTATAATGGCCGGATAACCCACTCCTGAAACTCGTTTTTGCAATCGTGACAATGAGAAATATAAATCCGATTTCTCTCTGGCATTTCTTTCTTCCAATACATCAATTATTGGATAATTATCAGAAAATTAACATAACGCGGAGTAGTTGACGCAAGGTAGTTAAAAACAGAAGTGTTGGTAAAACTGCCTTCTATCATTATTGTTTTTCCTTTGATTGTGTTTACTACAATACACACGTAATTTATGTGCTGCCAATTCAATGGCTGAATTATAGATTATAAAATCTTTTCGATATATTAATCCAACAATGAAAAAAATTGTTTTTTTTTCAATCACCTCTATAAATAAGGAGCCTAAATATATTATCTAATTTCCCACATCTGCGTCTATTACTTTCTATGGTCCGTTTTCTTGTAAGTCCATGAGATTTAACATTTAACTTTCACAATCTACAGTAATCATTGAGTAATCATAATCTTACTTGAGTAATCTTACTTAAGTCATCAAAGCGAATATTGAGTCAAAACTAGAAATGTTGATCAATTGAAAAAACAAATAACTGGTTCCTTTTCATGTACGATTCCTCATGGTACCTGATGAAGTATTCAGGAGAAACGGGAGCAGAAACGAAGCTTTGGGTAGAGCCTACTGACATATCTGCAACTTTCCTCGGCCTTTGAGAGCTCATGGGGACGACACCACTTACCTGAAAAAAAAATTGAAGATAAGTTAATACAATTAAAGGTTATCTGCGTTCAAATAACAAAAAATACATTATTAGAAAATATTTACACATACAAAATATCACGTACCTAAATTATAATCAAATAAATCAATTATGTGCAATATAGTTTCAGTCTACCGTGTATAAATATAGTGTACCAACGTGTTAACTATTCGGGTTTTTTATTTTGGCAACATTTCCTCATGAAAATAGAAATAGATGACCTTCACGACAACAATATGCGAACAGACGCACAAAATCGTCCAAAGAATTTTAAATGCATTCCCAGACCAGATGTAATCTTTTGCTGTACATACAAGTATGTTATTGAAAAGGATTTTATCACAGCATGTTGGCATTCAATACACCTAAAACACATGGAATGCAGATGAAAACTAAAAAATGCAACGAAAAGGAGATGTTTCCTGTTTTAGATGTTATAATTCTACGTTAATATAAAAAATAATACACCAACGTAATATTAGTAACTAGTTATTACAAATATGTAAGCTATGAATAGGGTAGGTAAAATGCATAATTTTTGTTTAAATAGGATTTTTTAAAATTTCAATACTTTTATTAATAAAGTATTTTGAGGTGTATGATTTATTAAATTTATTACATATAGATGTAACTTTTTACTAGTGAATTTTTTACTAAAACAATTGACAAATTATATGTTGACTTTTAATTTTATTGTGAATTATAATAATTAAAATGATCAACAGTAAAAAACGACACACTTTGCACAAAAATTGATGAAAAATCTTTAGGAAAGATTTGGTGATTTAAATTATCGTTCCCCCGACTAAAACACAAACGGTTAGTATATAATTGAAACAGCTTTTTCTTATTCAGACACCCAATCCTGTTTAAGAGGCGCTTTACAAGACGTTTTCCTTATTTCCTCACTGACGTTTGTCAGACAATGTTGTGTTGAGAAGCGTTTATCTTGTATCAGAAATGACCTGATGACCTCATATTTTGTGAAGAGATGTGGCGGTTGACGTGAAGATTCACATCAAGCAAGCAAAGGCTTTCGCATCGATAAGACAGAAGCCGATTAATTGTTGTTGACGCATTTATTGTATCAACTAAGTTTTTCAGTACGCCTACTGATTGTACCTAACATTCTGTATTGTAATGAACAATATTTTTAATAGTGGCCTGCAGCAAGAACTGAAAAAAGCCTTACAAAAAGTTGCATGCAGTTTTCCAAAATGTAGCACACACACTGCTCAGGAACAACGAATACAATACTCTCAATAACTTAGCAACAAATTAAATTTTCTAATAAAACTTTCTTCGAGAACACTGCAATAACATAGTGTATTATATGGTCAGGACAACAGTTTTTTACATACCAACAATATCGGAAAGTTGCTTTTATATTACGCAAACATGTGAATACCAAATTTTTTAATGGTCCACGGCCTGGAGATTAAAGTCTTGCTGTTACATAACGTCAGCTGTGTCGTAAATAATAACAAACAAATTGAAAACCCAGATCACTAGCGTATGTAGATCACATCAGTATGAAAATGGATGGAATAATACAATCAATTATTTGCATTTTTCAGTCAAAAGCGAACCGTTTCATGTTTGTTCTATTTCTTCCGAGTTTCTGAGTATCTATCTCTCATATGGTCTGAAGATGCATAGTTTTTTTTTCAATTTCTGAGCACATTGGAAATTAATTATGCACACAGAAAAAGAAAAAAACACGCGAAATGGAAACAGAGTGGATCTTGAGAATATTGATTCACCTTTCCATATAATTATACCACATTATATTAGGTACATCGAAGGAAGTAGTGCGGGATGTTTCCAAACAGAAGTAACTTGAGCATCTGATAAACAATTTACAGCTGACAAGCTAATTACATAATAATAAACAGAACGATTACATTTAGAATACAAATCTGTTGTGTCTAAAATCCAAAAAATTGAATGGAAGGGAAAACATTGTAAATAAGATTGTGGATTTGACTATCACAACCTACTCATTGAATTTGTCAACATTTTACAAGAGGAACCAAAATCTTCTCGCAACCAAACATGTTTGGATATGAATAGTACAGTTTACAGGTCTCGATACATTTTAGAGGAGAATAATTGGATTTGAACCATATCCATTTTCGTGAAGTTATCAAGGACCTCCTAAAAATTGAAACAAATGTGAATTTTAGTAATTAATGAAATAACCTGGCTTTGTTAGTAATTGTCAAATACTGGGGAATGTATCACAAAACAAAATCAATTTTTTCTCCTGTGAGTAAATTCCAGTGAAAGTTACAGCACAATTTGAAAATTCATAAAACTATTTTATAGGACCCACACGACACACTATAACATTATATAAAAACAAAACCAGTTGTTCCTGAGAAGAAGAAAAATTTTCGAGAAGAAAAATTCTGCCACAAAACAGAGCTGAAGCCCAAATGGCGCCGGCAATCTTTTCGTCGCTTGCTGCGCGTTCTTTCTGTTCTTCCCCTCCATCTGGCTTCATCTAGAGCCGCCCCTTTCCCCCGGTCTGCTGCGTTTGCGCCCGGAACGGTAACGGTAGCGGCAGCGGCGCCGGCGGCCCGCCCCGCCCTTTTTCGCCACGACTTGCTCAGTGGCAAATCGTTTCAAATTTCCGTTTTCCTTCGCTCTAGGTGCATCCTCCTCCTGCACCATCCTTCTCCATCACCACTCCCCTCCTATCCCGCTTCCTCTGCTCGCGCCCCGACATCCTCCGCCGAGGCAGTGCCCAGAATTAACATGGCGCCAGCGAGTCCAAATGACTCCTGACAGGGTGGAACGAGGGCGCGAGAGCCGGCCCCAGGAGGCGGGGGCGGTGGGGCGGGGGGCGCAGGAAGGACGTAGCAGCGGGCGCGGAAAACACGGGTGAGGGAACACAAAAAATAAAAAAGAGAAAAAATAGAACAGCGAGAACGAGAAAAGAAAAGGTTCTTTCGGCGCCAGATCTACATTCGTCCCGCGTCACCCCTGGAGGCGAATGTTGGCGCGAAGAGGAGGGCGTAATGATAAATGATGGGTCGGCGTGACGATAAGGCTTGCGTCATTAACATCGTTATCATCATCTGGCTAATCGCCGCAAATCTTCACATGGTAATGCGTATTTACTCAAATTAAAACTCGATCGGTCTACCGGTCGTGGGCGGAGCTCAGCCACGGCAGCTTCTTGGTGGCTTTCAACGTCTCCTTCCCTAGGAGTGCGTGCTGCCGGGGAAAACTAAAAGTCCCTCCAAGGAAATTTCCATCGCATCGGCGATTCCACAACAAAATTGCACTTTGTAGCCGCCGTCAGGCTCTTCAGTATTCCAATGAAGTTTTTCTAACTTGATGTGCGCACGTGATGCCTTATTATTACGTAAGGTTTGTAAAGATTGCGAATGTATGTTTGTATTCAGTTAGTGCCTGTTTGTTATGTTGTAATAGTCCACACATGTGCGAGATGAAACTATACTTGCGTGAACATTGCAAAATATACAATTCCTTTTGCTTGTAATGACAGACATTTTTAGCCTTGCGTTTTTGCGGAAATTCATTTGCCAGTGAGTCACCATTGAGTCACGACCAAAATTCTCTTTGTGATAAAGAGGTGCTCATCATCCGCTCAATCCTAGATAAACAAAGATGATTTTTCGTTTATTTTCAGGCACACAAAATTCCTTAAAGCCAGCACATTGAAATTAAAAATAAATTTTCGTCTTGCAATTATGTAAAATATTGCCGACACAGTTTTAAATTTCATATAATTCATATTATCTAACCCAAATATATTTGGAAAAATAAATTTAGTGTAGTAAGTCTTTTTACTTTTAGAAATGCTATTACATGAACACTAGTTATAATACTTTAATAACAACAATAATTATTATCATTAACATTACGATTTTAGTGTTTCTAACAAACCATAAAAAACTACAGATGATCATTGAGGAAAATTTTGAAATTATTCAGTTCGGTTTACTCCTCGAGATAATTCATTCAACATTTCATTGTATTCCTTCGAGCAGTGAACTTTAACAACTACAGTGAATACACAGCAGTGATTTTCAGGTTGACATGAACAATGGATATCGTTCTTCACAAGAATCATTCTTTTTAATGATGTCACGTACTTTACGCATTTATCGTACTATCTCGCCGAAAGCCGTTCAATCATAGTAGTTTTTTCGCCACCCACAGCACTATGCGAGATATTCCAGTAACTCCCGTGTGCGGACACTCGGGAAACGTAACGTGAGTGAGCAGAGCGACGCCGGCGGCCGGCGGGCGGGCGGGCGGGCGGTCGGGCGGGGGCGCATTAGGGCGCGCGGGAGCTACCGGGCTCCGCGGGAGAGCTGCTCGCGTTTCTAATCGGCGGCGCCGCGGGCGCTCCCCAAAAAAGCCACCGACGGCAGCGGCGGCGGCGGCGGCGGCGGCGGCGGCAGGGGCGCGCTCTTCCAGCGCGGCCGCCAGGTAGTGGCGTGGAGAACTCAATCGTCATTGTGTTCATATTTCTATTAGCCCCTCCGCCCCTGGCACCCCGGGCGCCTGACAGAGCCACTTGTCATGGTATCGCGGTTAAGTCAATAGCGCCACGAAAAAATTAATAAGCGTCTGGGGAGGCCTCTCTTCGCCAGGGCGCCGCCGCCGCCGTCTCCGGCGACCGCCCTCCGCGACCGCGCCCCGCGTCCCCGCCCCCTCCGCCTCCCACGCACCCACACCCACGCGCTGCGCCGCGCCCGGGGCCGTAGGAACCATCACGCCGACAAAGACCCACCCAAAAAATACTACTCCGCCGCGCAAAAAGTGCATCCTTCTGACCGAGTGACATTAACTAGCGCTCGTGAGGTAATTCCCCATTCTATTCTCTACCATCCTTCCCCCTCCCTGGGCGCACTTCCTCCGCCCACACCTCTCGCCCCCACCCCCGCCCAGCCCCCGCCGCCGCCCCCGCCGCCGCCGCCGTCGTCGCGCCGCTCTCCCGCCGCCGTCGCTTTCACCCTTTCCGTTATTACTGCGATAGCATCAGGGCTTATCGGCTAGCATCTGACTTTGCTAGATGACAAAACGACAAAATACACTACATGTCCTTCAGAAAAAAGTGTTATAATGAATGTAACAAAGTTCGACCGCCGCGGGTCGCCCAGGAGGGCCGGCAGGGTGGGGCAGATGGGAGGGGCGTGGGCGTGAGGGATGGCGAGTGAGTGGTCGAGAGAAAGGGAGGGTGCCGCTGCAGCCCGAGCTTGGCTCATTGGCCTTCGCCTCTTACTCATTGCGGAACCCGTTGATAACAAAATAAAAACAACGCAAGGTTTCCGAAAGAAACAAAAGATTAAATTAGGAAAAAAGAAAAATTATTTAAAAATTAAAATGAATTTCCATGTATGCCCGCTTGATATTAAAGCTGGTGCAGAAATATTTTTACTTGTTGACAAACAATTAATCAAGTGTAAAGATGTAGCAGTGCATGTAGAGCCAATGTCAGTGATAAATTAATGGGATGTTTGGGCCGGTAGTTATACTATTCAATGATCAATACTTTTAACTAACATGTTATCAATTCGAACTAGATATGTGAAATGCAAAAACTTAATACAAGTTTTTATTTAATTGTCTGAGAAACAATATAAAAATTATTTTCCCCCACATTCTAGAAAACCCTGAAACTCGGTCATAGATGGACATTATGTCTGGTTCGGTTTGCACACCAGAATCTAAATTGATACAGGTAGTTCTCAGGCAGTTATTGAGAGCAGCTTTGTCCATGTAGTTTTGTAAGTTCTGTTTGCTGGTCTTCCTCTTTTCCTTCACGCAAAGTAGTTTTATTCAACAAAAATCCTGTTAGCAATACTCTTTCGACACGATTCTCTGTCAGACATGGGGAAAATTCCGTATAAGGCTTCTTTCGATTTCTGTTTCTGCATTTGACAAATTCCATTTCATGCAGAAAAAAAAACGTGTTTACAGTCTCAGGGACTGAAGATAAGTATAATGGAGATTGCAGGCCGAAGAAGGAAGAAGAGGATGACAAAATTGGAAACTGATGATTTGGCAATGATAGTTAAGATAAAATTAAATGGAAACATTTACCACGACAAAATTCTTTATACAATGTATTAAAATGTGATTATGAAAACTAACATTCCAACTAGAAAATACTTAACTGGAATAGTTTGGAAATATTTAACAAATTTTTTTGGTCTTAACGAAATATCAATGGGTGACCAGCAATAAAATATAAATTGAGGTATAAATTCACGGTGTTGTCAAAATGCAAAAATCCATGTCATCGGACACAGGAAATGTGACATAACCTCAATATTTTTAAAAATAGTATATTTTTAATAGAAAAAATGAAATAAGCATAAAAGTACATATATTACATTCTTCTATAAAGTCAGTATATTCAAGAGTAACAATTTGTATTCAGGCCGACCTGGAGGGCCGAGATCGCCACTCCCTCCATAAATCACCTTTCTAACCCCATCCCATCATTCCTGGCTTACCTTGGTGGCGTAGTAGTATGTTATTTGACACATGAACATGTTTCATCAGGACCGCACCGGTAAATGTGGTGGCCGTTGTCGCTATGCCGCGGGCATTACGGGCCTCTGTGACACAGCTGGCGCTACCTAGGAGCGGCCATGTATCCTCTTATTCCGCTAATACCGGACAAAGTCGATTTGAGCAATCCTTGTAATGATTGATGTTTTCGGAGGCGTCAACTACTAATGTCATTAGTTTCATGGTGCATGTTTATCATGGTGGCGATGATCTTCCTCCGCTGGATGGCGAGATCCGATGCCGATTTAGACGTCGGTTTGTGGGATTTTCCCCAACCAGGTATCTCCCACCTGCGCGGCAACGCCTCAGCCAGGACAAGCCCGACTGATCTCCCGGCAGTGTGATAAAGTAGTGCGTGTGTGTGTGTGCAAGTAAGGGTGAGGATGGGTTAAGGAAGAGGAAAGAAAGATGACGGGCTGCCCGTGGCCCGTACTGCTCCAGCAATCACATGGTTTTGACCCGAGAAACCACGGAGAACTATCAAATAGAGCAGCCAGCCGCTAGAATTCTCCAGACAGTAGCAGCATTCTACTTAGCTATGTAACTAGTGTCGAAAATCCTCCCACCGTCGGGACTCGAACTCTAGCACTACCCGGTCAGAGGCATTGCAATGACATCAATTGATGCCCTGAGCCACCTAAGTCGGTCCATGCTCGTAAGGTATACCAAGAAACGCTGACTATACAGTCCCGCAGCCCATGGCAGGTGGTGGAATTGAGGACTAGTGTAAGTAAGTAGGTAGTGTCCTGCACGAGAATATTTCGCTCGAGCTCCATGTCAGTGACAAAAAATCTGATAGAAGGCAGCCCAGTATGACAAGTTTTCGCTCGCCTCGACGTCACAAGCGAAAAGCGAGAAAAACGAGGGTTTTATGCTCGGAACTATTATGTGAATAGGCTTTCACTATTACACATTTTCAGATTTTCCTTGTTTCCTTAAGACTGAGGAAAACTGTGAAGGAACGATTGAAATAATAAAGATGAATAATGATGAAGTGGTGGTTGAATGTCAGGGTTGATCTGCATTGTAGCTGAACAGTGAACCCGATTCGTCCTCAGAATTCCACTTGGTTAGCAGATGCTTGAACTCCATCTCAGACATGGAAGTCGAGTATTCAGACCACTGGTTGACTCCTTCAAAGAGTACTATGTTCATATTTTACTTTTATACACATATTGTATTATACTATGTTCAAATTTTCATTGTCTAAAGTTGTCACCTTCATTTTAACACTTGAAGTACCACCGGGGTTATGGAACTACCATCGATCGTACATCGATTTGGAGGAATAAATTATCATCTTCAACATCGATTTTCTTTCTCAGTTGAAACTGGACATGCGGAATCTGTTTTGGGGCATCTTAGGACCATATTAATCTATTATGAAAAGGGAATTCACCCTGTCCATTATTATAAGTATTACTATTATAAGTATTATAATTATTATTATTATTATTATTATTATAAGTATTATTATTATTATTATTATTATTATTATTATTATTATTATTATTATTACTATTTACCTAGATGCTGCTATGTATTCTCCACTGCAATAAGTAAATTATTGAAATTTATGGAAATTGTTGGATAATTCACAAAGAGACGTTTAAACATTTTAACAGCAATGTGTTATTTGACAATCCTTCAATTAATAAGGCGTAGCACACATTTCATCAGCTAACACGAAGTCACTGGTAAAAGGGAGCGTCGGCTTACATTTTCTTCTGATCGGCCAAAATCTTTCTTTCTGAAACGTTCGTTGTCTCCTTATAGTCGTAGATATTCCGAAGTACAAAATCACAGTTGTAAGGACAATATGGACCGGTTTTTGATTGATAGTTTTATTTTATGCGAATTTTGGTTTTAGAAAACTACGGCTTATCAACACAATTCTATTTGCTCTTTTCGTATTTTCGTACAAAATGAACCGCGTTATAATCCACGTCTCTATTTATAGTATTAAGATTAAGTCCAACGAAAAAATCAACTAAAATGCTCAAGTTAATGTAAAATAAGTAATGCAAAATTAAAACTAAATGAACTTTCCATTACTTATTCCTTGCCAGTGTGCATTTGCTTGAATGTCTCTCAATTGTTAACAAGACTGTAAACACTTTTCCAAAAACAAGAGCAGCATTTATATAATCTACTTTTTTAATGTAAATAATACTTAACGTATATGAGAAAAAATCACAGCAGGAAAACAATATTTTGGTTTTGCTCGCATGCGCCGCCTTCTTGAAGAACGTGCATCGCGTGATATGTGTAGTATGTTTTGTACTGCGTTACTCTCCTGAATGCCGACTTCCCGCTTGGAATTTGAGCAATTACTGCGAGTAAACTTTTGTCCTAATAAGAGTCATCCATGAGTAATGGCAAGAGCTAAGGAGCAAGTATTTTGCTTGAGTACATTAAACGATGTTCCCACTATTCCTCCAAACTTATGAATGAACCGTCCATACGAAAATATTTTTGTTCTTCTCATTCACAGCAGACGTCAAGATAATACCTCCCTTTCAACCTCCGAGTGCATCTTTATTTACATAAAAACTGGAACTTCAGTATAATGACACGAAATTTTTCTTCCGAATTAAACGCAGACGTCGTTAGTTCTGGCACGTCATGCGGCGTCGCTGCTCACACCGCGCTACAAGGAGGCGCACAGCGCGTCGTGAGCGAGGAATGGCGCGGCGGCGGCGGAGGCGGCGGGGCACGGTGGGATGCGGAAGAGTTTCAGGCGCACGGAGATTAGCCGGGCAGGCATCGTACCGAGCATCGAGCACGGTGGGAAAGAGAAAGGGAATGACGGAGGAACCAGAAAATAGAGAAATGTGATACAGTCCAGGAAATATAGAAATAGAAGAGCAGAGAAAATGGAAAGATCTAAAGAAAAGTGAAACAGCAAGAAAGAAACAAGCAGGATAAGATGCCCGTATATCGGCCCCATAAGCAATTTATTTCCTACACAAAACCAAAACACGCGTTAATTATGACACATAATTAATCAGTTCACACTCAAGGAATCGTAAATGTTCCTAGTGTAGGCGTGATAACTGGATTGTAAAAAACATGGATTACCGAGAATAGTTTACAAGAAATAATTAAACACATTTTGTTCCTTTAAGAATGTGTCAAACTGCACTTCAAAGTTGCAAATTAACATTTCTAATCACATTTCACAATGTTCCTAACTTCGTCCGGCATCATTCACCTAGTAGGTCCCAGTAGTTTTAGGCACATAGTACAAACAAAAATTCGTGGGGAAACTTTAGTGGAGTTACTTTATGTCAAATTCGTCTCCATCTTAGAGTTGACAGTTTACCAATGACCAGACAAGAAGAGAAATATTTATCTTTTATATCATAATCACAATTTCTGAATTACAACAAATTAATCTTTTTTCGCTAAGGAAAGTCCTCTGCGGATTCTTTCAGGCTATTGATAGCTTTGAGAAGTCAACTGAAGTGTAAATAACATGTTCGCACGGCCGCGGCCAAGCAATAAAACTTAGAAGCGGAGATCGGGTGGAAGAAGGAATTAGTAGAGAAGATGTTATATGGCCACTTAATTCCATAGAACGAATGAAAGAATGACGGGAATTTCATAGTGGTTGATGACGACAATGACAACGTTGCAATGGTAATAAAATTTCACCTGTGAAGACATGATTAGGTACAAGAATTCCTTTAAAATTACCAGCGATGCAAGCATAAATGGCGAAACAAAAAAGTACAAGTATTAAGGTAGTATGGATAGAAACGTAAGACATTACTAACAAAACTGTCATAGGAACGATAGGACGAAGAAAAAACGCATCACAAATGGAGAGGCAGTGAATTAAATGACAAGGGATAGAAGTGCAAGATAATCTCGCACAAACAAAGGCTATGCGTAGACACTGGCGATGCAGGAGTGGGCACTGTACATTTGCCACAAGGAAACGAGCAGGCAGCCTATCAGCAGTAAAGATTTAACTGCCACCTCTGCAATACACAACGCCGAATCTCGACCCGTTAATTAGTGAATTTTTGTTATTTGACCGACGATGCGGCGTGAAAGAGCTTTTCGGTTCATATTTCACCTTTATCTTCAAATATGAAATATGATGGAAAGTTTCGAGAAAGTGCTTTCTCAACAACAGACACTAAAATCAGTATACAAGAAACATGGCGCATCACAAAAATCGTCGTTCTTTAGTTAAATGAAGAAAAATATTTAGTACACAGAATATTTCACTAGTAAATATTTGACGCAGATACTTTGTAATACAGCGAAAATATAAAGTAAATCACACTGCCACTGGCCGCAAAACGAATGACTGGTTAAATTAAAACCATTCTCCTGCAAACTGACAATTTTTTAGATATGTCACTTTTCGTGTACACCAACGTATTTTGAATTCACTGGTAACTCAGCCGACACCCAAAGATGCTAAAGGCTCACTGTTCAGTACTCTCGACTGATAGGGGACGGTGGGATTATAAATCTTAGTGTTTTTGTGTTAATTACAGGTGTAAAATTTAAAAAAAATACTTAGAATTAATTTCCATCAAATAAAAAAATATTCAACACTCAATTTCTTTTCACATAAGTATATCGTTTAGAAGATGATATGGCCATTAACTTTACCAATTGAAAGATGTACTTTTACAAATAAACAAGAGAAACACGAAGAAAAAAGGTAAATAAAAATAAGAAATACCTGTAATCACTAAAAATAAAAAACAAAAACAAAAAAGAGGAAATCCAACTATTAACACAAAATCAAACATGTGAAACCGAGATAGACCCTAAAATGTTACAATCTATGATGACGGTACAAAGGACGTTTTTGGCTTCAAAACGGAAACATAAGAAGAAGGCGACTATATTAAGTTAACTTTGACATCGAGAAGTACTAATATATTACTGTTGTTATTTTTCTGTATTAATTTCTTTCTTTATAGAGTGAGATATTTTGTTTGATGTTCATTCTAATTTAGTTTATGTGAGTGGTTTCTTACAAGAACCAAACAAGTCCAAAATTCCATATTTTGAGATATTTCACCAAGTTATTCCCTACAAATGGCGCTATCTGCTGGGGCATTTTCCTTCGTCAAGTGCAAACATATTGAATGATATAAGGCGGGGAAAAATCATAAATTCATTACTATGCACGTCTACGCTATGAAATTTTTGGTACCTCCTGAAAAATCTCGAATTTGTACTAGTTTGGTTCTTTTATTTATTTTATTTATATTATTATTATTATATTTCTTATTATTTTTATATCACATTATAAGGAAATGATAAATTAATTTGTGTATAATAATAATGTTGTGCTTACAATTTTCGATACGGTCTTTTAGCATTTTCACCACTCTTAAAATTAACAAAAATAAAAAGCTGAAAGGAAACGGTAAAAGTATAGCCCTGAATTGTTTCCAGTTAACTAACAGGAAGGCAGAACTGGAGAGCATGTTTCTTATTACTCCCAATGGGACATTGCGATACTTGCGATTGGCGTAATAAAAAATTACATTTCACTACACTATTTGAACGAAATCAAAATAAATGTTGTCCCTGAAAACATCCATATATGCTACAGGGTATAAAAAGTAGTGTTCAGATTCAAAATAACTCTTATACAAATTTTTATGTTTTGAATTACCCATCCGTTTCCTATCTCCTCACTCTCCTCCGCTATTGACAAACGTACATTGCACACTCCGAGCCCATATCACAGTCCGTCCTCTGTCCATCATCAAATCTAACCAAGCTCCAATTTCAAAAGACGTTCATTCCTACTTCCCATCATCCACTGCCCATGATCCATAACTCAAAGCAAGGGGCCGCAGCTCTCAACTGACACTCGAGGGCTTGACCATAGCGGTGGAACGAGTAAATGAATTGGATGGTCTTGAATCCACTTCGTTGGTGACACGTAATTTGTTGCCAAAGGACATAGACCTTGACAGATCAGGATTGATAGCTGATAAGCACAACTACGCTTTTTTATTTATTTAACGTCGAAAAAAGTTAAAAACTGTATATGACGTACTATGGGAAGATTTATACACTCAATTTGTAACGAGAAATTTGTTTGAGAGATACGCTCAATTTTAACTTTGGAGGTTAGAAACTCTGTTATTTCCATCTGCCTAAGCAGATGATTCTGTCGTTAATTCAATTAATATACTAGATTGAATTTTTATGTTGCTACATTATCTGTTGAGTTTTTAAACGACAAAGTAAATATTACAGCAGCAACACAGTGAAGTGTGATTTCATTAAATCAATGCTAAACTACATTTAATCCACCATACATTGCGTGAATTTCAGTTATCTTTTCTGTGCATCCTCTCCCCGTGAAATGTGGTGCGGGAGTATGGTCATCCCATGTTGGCGCCCAGATGCCGCAGAGTAGCACGCCGGCAATGCAGAATTTGTGTATGCCTTTTAAAACAAGTACACATGGCCATCGGATGTTCCATCGGACACCTCCAACTAATCATTGCAGACCGCCCTCTACCTTGCATGGCACCACCAGGACCACATTTGCTGCTCTCCTAACTCCGTCTATTCTAAGCAGATGACTCCGCCGTTCATTCAATTAATATTTAAGGTATAATTTTCATTTTGATACATTATCTGTTGAGTTTTTAAATAACAAAGCAAATATTATAGGAGCGACTCAGTGAAATGTGATTTCATCAAATCAATGCTAAACAATATTTAATCCGCCAAACATTGCCTGAATTTCAGTCATCTATTCTGCGCTCCCCCTAACTCTCACCCACCACCACACCTTCCCCGCCTCCGTCCTCCGCCCTTTGCCGCGCGCCAAAGCGGGCAGCACGTAACCAACAGGCATTCTCCGCAAAAAGCGCTCGTTTCAATACCGGCGCCTGGCTGCGCGCCTCCGGATTCATAACTCGCCTGTCGGGACGTGCGGGAACTAATTGCGGGGCTTTTTCTCGGCGTCCAAACGGAACGGGGAATCGGATTGGCAAGCGCGTCCGGAGCAGATCCAGGCCCACCACGCGTTCTCTGCCCTACGGTCACCGCAGCGCCTGCTGACCGGGAGATCCTAGGATTCAAGCCCCGACGGTGGCAGAAGTTTTCGACACTAGCTAGATAGCTAGGATGAATTTTGCTGCTGTCTGGAGGAGAATTCTAGTGGTCGGCTGCTCTGACCAGAGTTTTCCGGAGTTTCCCCGATCAACTCTAAGCTAATGCCGGAGCAGTACCCCAGCAAACACGGAAAACGCGCGATCTTTCCTTCTTCTTCCTTGTTTTACCCCTTACTTACACACACTTACAGCTACATGCATTACACAGCCACACATGTGGGAGTTAGAGCTTAAGGTATTTGGGGCGGTGTCCCGCGGATGGCAGATACCTGGTTGGGGAACCCTCCCCCCCCGCAAGTCGACGTGTAGGTCGGCGCCTGATCTCGTCATCCAGCGTGAAAAGTTCACCGCCACCCTGCGCGATAAAGCATTCATTACACTTACGGGACTAATATCCTTAACAGGGGACGCACCCGGAAACGCGAATGAATCAATCAGCACCTCGGGTGAGGAGGACTGCCCCGACATTGCTGTCGTCTCGACGTAGCTCCAATTAATTAACGCAACGCGCTGAAGCGCCGCGCGGTACCCGGGGATTAA
The DNA here is from genome assembly GCA_011170035.1 of Teleogryllus occipitalis. NCBI lineage: Eukaryota > Metazoa > Arthropoda > Insecta > Orthoptera > Gryllidae > Teleogryllus > Teleogryllus occipitalis. The sequence goes on from BLKR01002256.1 coordinate 36,562, forward strand.
ATTCGCTCTCTGTGTTCTCGAAAATCGGCATCGAAGCTAGTTTGAAGCGCTTTCCGTCTTACAATGTAAAATATTGGTGTACCTGTAAGACAAAACCTTGCTTTGAAACACAAAGCACAAAGTGACATTTAGAAGTCTTGTTAGGTCTGGAAATGTTTTCGGTCGAGTCTTGAAAGATGCATTTGAGTTTCAAACAGGTTGACATGCGTTCATATATTAACATTTTCCAAACAATTTTTTAAAATTGTGATTAAAGTTTGACCCAGGAAATCATTTGTGTAATTCGCATGATAACCTGGAGTTTAGAAAACCCAAAATACAAGTATTACTTATGAACTGTTCTAACTATTCAAGACGAAAGAAAATGAAGATAAATCACACTGCATGTCCACAGTTTGTTTTTCAGGAAAGAGAAACACGGATGTAGTTTGTTTTTTGTTCTACGCGAATGGAAAATAAATGTTATCTTTACTAATTTGCAAAGTAATATTTGGCGACTGAGTAGATATCGAGACTTGCTATGATGAGTCAACTTTCTCTTCGCGACATGTTAAGTTAATGGTGCGTGTAATTATGCAATGATCGCTTTCTAATTTGTAGGATACTAAAAAAGCGAACAAGGTTGTACTGCGAACGCAAGGTGTGCTTGGACTAAAAAGTTTCCCACAAACAATATGCACGTTTTCTTTACAAATTTCTTATATTTAATTTATAGGGAATTTCACTTTCTGCAGAATTGTGATCCTTAGAGAGTCAATAATAAAATTTTTAAGGACGATGTAGCATTTTGTCACGATTAGAGAAAATAATTCTCTGCATTTGCATAATTTAGAGAAATCTGTTTTTCAGAGACATTCATGAATAAAATTTTTAGCGTTAAAATTAAAATAAGAATGATCATGAAACAAAATTGAAGGTATTCCCGTAGGACCACCCGGAGTGAAACGATCGGACTGCCTCCTACAACCGGGAACGGGGTTCAGTTCCCAATCAATCCACGTGGAATTTGTGGGAGACAAAGAGGATTCTCTGCTGCATTCTGAAGGTTCTTTTGTTTTTTCTCTATCTCTCTCATTTCAGCATCATTCATATCTTGTATTCACAATCACCTATCCATCAAAGCATTATTCACACCTGGTATGGTCATAAAGATGTGTCATTATATAATGAATCACTACACGGCAATTAAAAAATCAAACGTCACTTCTGTTTCATGTCCAAGATTTCAAACAATCGTATACAAGTATTTATACAGCTGGCAACAAAATGAAACGTGCCATACCGTGCACTCTATTTGAAATTGACCTATTAACACATAAATGACCAATTGACATCGCCTCATTGGCATAGATTTATTGTTATTATTATTATTATTATTATTATTATTAGTAATATTATTAATATTATTATTATTATTATTATTGTTATTTTAACAAATACTTTGAAAGTTTTAACTCATTTTTGTTTCACGTAATAACATATTCTTTGCTGTATCTATTAGTATTCATTTAAATTTGCAGAATACGCTGTTCGTCTACTCTGAAACATCACGTGTTGAGCATTGAGAGTCCTGAGGCTGCCTGTCGCTCGCCCTGGTCCTCAGGCCGCTAACCCTCGCGTCGCCGAAGACGCGCCGGCGCCGGGACGCGCGCAGCCGGGGAATCCGCCGCCAGTGCTAGTGCCCCCGGACGAAAACCCAATTCTGGCGAGCGGGCCGCGGCGCCGTGCAGCGCCGCTTGCTATTAACATTAATAACTTCCTGCTTTAATTAACCGCTGACATCATAATCCTAGGTTATTAGTCGTCCCCGCGCTCCGATGCGGGCGACTTTTCTCGCTTGGGGCGGCGGCGGTGGCGGCGGCGGCGGGGGGACCGAGGGCGACCGCTAGAGGACGGAGCAATGTGCGCTGTCTGACCGAATGCTTGACGCCTCGCTCGGAAATGTTAATCCGTTCATTAAAATAGCTCACGCGAAACCCGAAGGAAAGAGGCGAAAGAAAATCAAGGCAAGGTCAGAAATAAACCTGCCTCTCGGATTCCAAAAAGACGAGCTTTTCCCCCGAGGCGAGTAGTGTAAATCACTCGTGTAACTGCGAGACTCGTTTTCTTGGCTGTACGTGCTCGCAGCGTCCACAAGTACTATCTGCTTCAATTGGGCGTTTTGGCGGAATTTCAGTTTTATTACTGTAAAATGTTAAATTATGTTTATATTTCGATGAATTACGCAATGCAATACGTTAAGAATTATGCAATGCAAATATCACAATTATTATTTTCGTACACATCATTTTAAAAATGAATTTTATACAATTTCATTTTCAGACACTGAATGAATCAAAATGAAACGCAATATTTTGTTTAAAAGTTTTGATTATATCTGTGCATAAAACAAACAACCAAAGAACCTCTAAGTTTTCCACTTCAAACCGTCAAGTACAAACTATCTGTTGTTGTGCTATTGAGCAATTGGTTCTTAGGAGCCTCCAGAGGCAATTAATCTCTAGAGGAGAAATCGAGAAGATCCTGTGAAATATTGCAGAATCATTGACAAGTATGAGAGGTGAAAATGGGTGCTAGGATCGCTTGTCATTGTTTGTCAAGTTGTATAGTACATCTTTCTTGTAGCTGCATGTATTAATTTGCAAACATGGTTCTAAGAGAGGCAGTCTTTCACAGGAAACGTGCTCACACATAGCAGGTGTATCTTTACAACAAATCGAGGTGAACCTGCCTGGTTTTTGCTTTTTCAATGCAATAACTCTAATCCTTATTAATATACAGTGTTTTAATGAATAGTTAATCCGTAGTGTAATGCGTTTGGTTTTCATACACATTAATATCGCAGTGGTAGTTTGCTATTCCTTTCTACTGAATGGTTGATGGTAGTCATGATGATGGGAAATAAATGAGTGAGATGAAGGGTCAGATGTTATACGAGGTGGTACGAGATGCAAATCACGACACAATCACATAGTAAAAATACATATGCCGTGGAACTCACGCAGGATTCTCGCCGAGTACACGGACACTTCCAAATCCCTTAGCCATCGAAACAGGTACAACTTTTATGAAGATAGTAAATATTATCTAATGAACACATGAAGGCAAACTTTTGTAGATCACCTAAAAAGAGATCTTCGAATTCTCTCCAGTATGTACAGTATTGATCTTCTATTAGGAGTACATCGATTTTAATTTTAGATCACTCTCCGTACGTCAAGCGAAAGGGACTTCAGAACAATTCAGAGAGTAGTGTCTCGTGATCGAAGATAGTTAATACATCACTTAACAATGAAAATCGCTCGAAAAATTGAAATTCTAAGGGCTTTCCTGTTGCATAACATTATTTATTCAATTAAATACTATACTGAGTATTGAAAAGGAAAATAATATTAAAATTTACAAGAATAATAGCATTCTAGTTGCCACATCGTATAGAACAATCATAAAATAATTAATACACCTGAGAAAAGTATTCTTCCTTTGTGGTCCTTCTGGGTCTTTAACTCCCATCTCGATGGGGTTTTTGGTTTAGGATCACTTCATCGATTGAGAAATACTCATATAGTAACTTACTTTGCTTCTGAACACTGAATATAGTTTCTCGCCCCCTCCCCAAGTCACAAACACTTTTATTATTTTTGGCGTTTTTTAAATCACTAAATTACCAGGTACGCAAAAAATTATATCCAACATACTTATTAGTCATGACAGAGACGGTAATCAAGAAAAACGTTTGAAATGAAATTTATTTGACTGATGAATACGATATATATGGTTACAAATACAATAACATACATTCATAATTCAAATTTGACCAATCGTATTTCAGAGAGTAGAATTTTAAAATGCCTATCGATGAACATGACGTTAGTAACGATAATTTCAAGAACACAGAATAATGATGAAAATATAGAAATGAAGCAAGTGGTGAAACGAACTTCTCTTAGAAGTCGAAAACCTAATGGCCGGCTACCATACGTTCGTCTTGCACAGCATACATTTCAAGTAATGAGATTGTAGAGCAGGGACACAGGCAGTGAACGAGTCGCCCCCTTAAAACGCGACGGTAAAGAGCGAAGGAAAATGCAGCGCAGTGTGTGGGGCTGGGGCCTGTGGGGTGGAGTGGCGGGGGCGGGGGCGGGGACGGGGAGCAGCCGGCGGGGCGGCCGCCGCCGGCGTTCCAGGAATACGTCGCTGACCGGCCACAATCCTCGCGTACTCCAACGCTCCTTTGTGTCGAGAGCCACCAAACGCAGACAATACGCAATATAAATCAACGCTGGCGACTCGCCTCGCCCGGCAGCTCTGGCTGCCCACGGGCTGCAACGTGTTGATGACGGCGACGCGCTTGATTAGCGCAACCGTATCGGAAACTGATTAGCGGATTTCACCTTCGCAGTGTTATATCCATTTATGAAAACTTGGGCTATAGAACGCTGCTGCTCTACTGGGAGCGTGGAAAGAGTGTGTAAAGCATTTCTTACACGCGGCGTGCTATTCTTGGAAGAAATTGATCTTCGAATGAAAACCAGACGGCGCTTTTCAACTTACCTCTCTGCGGTGACAACCTGTATAGAACACGTTGGTTACGTTACAGGCTCCACATACGTGCACATCAAAACCCTTATGACATCGATTTAAGAGCGTATTTCTCTGCAGATGCTGTCCCTCTCATATTGAAGGTTTTCTGCACGGTAGGTATTGCCAAGTGTGTGCAAATTACATGTCACGTACCATCTCTAAGGCGAAAAGGAGGAATGGAGATTCTAAGGAGAGATGACACGCAACCTTAGAAGAGGAAGAATGAAAATGATTTACACTAGTTAAAAAAATAATTGCAAGGGAAAACAAGACAATAAATGTTTGAAGAATTGAATCGAAAATAAATACATTTGTAACAGAAATTGATGCGGTGTTCACCAATAATTGATCAAGGTGTAGGGAGATGTGCAAAATGTCAACACAGAACGGAAGGGATGCAGTGTAGAATACAAAAGGATTGCTACTGAGCATGGGCAATGAAATTTAGATACATGTTTCACATCAATAGCACATTAAGGAATCTAAGAGACGATTAAAAAATGCGGACAAAATTGAGATTCGAGAATTTAAACAGCACCCAACACTCAAAGAACGGTGGTCACAGGAGAAGGAAACGGGGGAGATAAAGGAAGAGGGATGAACAACATTGAAGAGGTCGGCGAGTGAGTCGGGGGAGAGTAAAAGGGCACTGCAGCAGGGGCAGGGGGCGCAGGGGCGGGGGTAGGGCCACGGACGCGAAATGTGGCCGGAGCAGTGCTCGCGCGGCACCAAGGCGCCGTCAAACACCCTTTAATAGGCCCCCGTTAACTACGCTCACTAATTTATGCCAGCTACTTAAAATTTCAAAGTCTAATGCGGGCTTTTGCAGCTAAAAATGTTAATACAGGGATAAATTTATGCCCGTTCTCGCGGCGGGACTGGGCGGTGAGTGGCGGAGCGAGCGGCGGGTGGGGAGCGCGGGGCGTGGCGGGGGCGCTGGGGAGGGTTCGCGGAGGTGGGTGGGAGGGGGTGCGGAGGGGCGGGGAGGGGTGGGGAGGGGCGGGGAAGAGCAGCGGCGACCCTACTCCTCACGCGCGAGGGGGCTCGCCGGCCACACTCTTGGCGCCGTTTTACGCTGCTTGGCTTTCATGTATGGACAAGCGCCATCCATTAAACAAATATTAGAAAGCAGCAATTATGAGGTGTAAGGTAATGAATTGACGTACACGCACAAAGAGAGAAAAGGAATCTCCTTTGCTACTTCTCCCTCTCTGTTTCCATCTTTTTATTTCCTCTCTTCATTCTTACCATTGCGCGCTGAAACTTGTGAAACTCACCTCCTCCGAGAAAAGTATATATTTTTTGCAAATCCCATCCGCATCACACCCCAGCCTTTTAAATGCCTATAATTTCTTACTTTTACTGTGACGTCTATCGTCAGTTTACGTGTATTCCACACACTGTCTCAGGGGCACACTCGTATACACACATACACACGCGCACGCGTGCGAGCGCATGACGTCCATAACTTTTTCTACCTTCCGAACTTTCAAACCATTATTATCACAGCCGTATATATCCATAAACCGAAATATATTCAATTGCGATTTTATACATTTAGATGCCTCAGTCTAGCCTCCATAAAACATGTATCTATAAGCACCAACATTCCTTATATTTACAATATTCCATATAAAAACGTATATGAAAATTATTAACGCCAACGCCGATCTACAAGTGGGGTAATGGTAGAGTAGGATAATTATAAAATGAGCAAATTATAGGTATTTTCAATTTTTTGGCAGCTTGAAGATATTATGTTATATAGAGCAATACTCTCGTCAAATTTTTAAAATTCTTCACACATTCAGGTTTAGAAAACATATTTTCATAATTGCAGAAAAACATATTTTTATAAAATAGAATTATTTTATGACACGAGCATTGTTTATTAAATATTACCAGAAAAAGTGAGTGCATTTCTTATTATACCATGAGCGGGAAGCGTCTAAAAATTAGTATATTTAACACAATTTGTATGCTGTATCAGACACGGATTTGTAACGGCAATTACAATCAATACGATTAAAGATCAAACATGAAAACTAGAAAAAAAAATTTTTCAGAGAGATCAACAACACTTTCATTTTCACATTTGCTCTACTATCTCCCCGTTTAATGAATCAGATCCTTCAAAGCATCGAACACTTCCCATACACCCAACATTCACTCTCGTGCAAATCTTTATCCCTATACCTCCCTCATCAACACAGCATACTTCAGACCCACACGACCAACTCTCCACCCACGTGTAGACGTGCAGGAGCGCGGAATATGCTGCTGGAAAATGTACGTGTATGAATTATAATTCCGAATTAATTACTCGCAGCCGACAATCAAGGAAACAACCTTACGACATTGCTGCACGGTCTCCAGCCGCGTAAATATGAGCACCGCGAGTGTGCGAACTTCGTGCAGCTGGCGCGCTGTGCAGGAAACCGCCAACCCCACACGCGGCCCACCCACCCCGCCCGCGTTCAGCGCCCCGCCCGCCTCGCCCCGCCCCGCCCCGCTCCGCCCCGCTCCGCCCCGCTCCGCCCCGCCCCGCTCCGCCCGCGCCGTCTCCGTATAACAGCGCCCGAACACGCCGACCGAGCGAAAAAAGGCGGCGCTGTTTTTAACCCCGCACTTGGCCGCGCTCGCTAATACGCAGCTAATACGAAGACAAAGAAATGCTATGTTGTTACCAGCGAAACTAGCCACAAGCAAATAGAAAAAAAGTTGCGAAAAGGGGAACATGCTCCTGCGTGTTTCGGAAGTGCTTGATCTACGCGCCGATGTTTATATGAAGTCTTGAACTCAAATAAGCGTGTTCATGTGTAGCTCAAATAACGGATATTAAAGAGAAAGTCTGGATTTAAGATCGTAATTGCTCAGTACTCTTAGATGTGTACTTTTCGGGAAATACGTCTGAGGAGGATTGAGTGAAAAGAATTTACTACCCACAAATTAAGCAAGGTCCCTCTTAGTATTTGCTTTTAAGGGAGCTGTGTCACTGCATAAAAACCGCGATCAAGAAGAGACCTATTTCTCAGGAACAGACTCAAACACTTTTAAGACCAAGTAATATTACGAAAAGTAACAAAGCAACACAATTATTAGAACACGGTAGATCCTAACGTGTATCCTTGTGAAGGTCCATATTGACTAGACGCCAAATCTGTCACATGAGAAAGACAGTTTCCTTCATGTCTAAAATGTATTTCAATTCTTAGGAACAGATTACTATGATTCTAAGGCACCCTATCATAAGATACCTCGAATTTCAAAGAAAGTTAATTTCAAAAACAAAAATTCATTATTGCACATTATCAAAAAAGTTTGAGAATTTTTATTTTCGAAATTGTTTGGACGATTTTTTTACTTTTGGATTATACATTATTTCAATCATTTCTCATAATTTTTATCAGTACAATAACATTCCTATGAGCAGATCTTTGTTTGCGAATATATGCCTAAAACTTCTTTATTACAGACCAATGTTTGGTGATATAATAATATGTATACAAGCATGGTTTACCAAGGATTTCATATCCTTCTAATAATAATGCGAGTAAATTCATTTTTGGATGACATTGCGGCACATTTAAATTATCTTAAAATAATGAACATGTAAACAAATAAAAGAAATGTAATTTTTAACTACTGTCAACGGCATTTTACTAAGAAATTTGCGTTTCATTTTGCTAGTGATTTATATATTATTTTACTTTATTATTTGTAAAGAATATGCACAAACGGATATAACTGATATTGCTTTGTAGTTAACATTCTTATCATTGCGACTGTTCTTGCATCGTTATCACAGTAGCTCGTAACCAATAAACAAACTTGAAAATTAAAGTGTTTTGTAAACTATGATATGAGCTTTGGCCGTTTGTGAGGGAAGTAATCGTGTAAGAAGTTATCTAACTTGAAGGAGCGATTATCAACCACATGCTGGTAAGAATGTAATTACTGGTAAGAATGTTAAACGTAGCAACTTTGTCTTGAAGGGTATGTCCACTACATCTACTGGAGGAATATTACATCACATCTCCAAAATAGCTGGTGTACAATAAACACAAAGGATAATTTCGCCCTGTAAAAATCATCGATGGAAAATTCCACCATCAATCAAAAATAAGAATCGCGTACGAAAATAAGAAACACTTGAATGTACAGGATTTCTTCAGTTTTTGTTTCTTACAGATCAATGATATATCTTTGAAATCGTACTTAAACATTAATATGTCTAACTTCTGGATGTACAGATTTTTAGCAATGGTTACGTGTCAGTGACTAATATAGACCGTACAAGCTCGAGCAGGCCTGCTTGGAATGTTGAAATAAACGACCTGTTCCCAAGGCGACACTCGTATGTGGTCTCACTAGACACAATGTGACCGACAACAACTGAGTGTGAGCATTGGAGAGACAGTCCAAATCACGGAAGTATCAACTCTGGAGGGATATCTGTATCAATACGATCAATGGGTAAGATATAAGTTTATATTTAAAAAAATGAAAACAAGATTATCGTTTCTTTTAGATTAACATATGAAAGAAGACGAGAAAAATGAACATATTACTTATGATCATGAAAACAAGGTTTCTAAGTATTTAGGTTTATTTACTAAACAAATTAGCTTGTTGCCGTTATGAAAGAACACTATTTTTACAACATATACCTCATTCCTAAATACCTATTGCTTTGGATTATTTTCGGACAACAAATGGATTGGAGATAATTTGATTTGAGAAGATGACCCAACTGTGTTTGACTTAAGGTCGCAAATAACCCAAGTGGTCGAGCGACCTATAATAAACATATTATATATATCTATCTGATTGACTTGAATTAGACATCTGAGGGCCAGTTCGCGATTGTGTTCGCCATACACTCTTGAATATGCGCGGCACACGGTTGTATGTCATAGCGACTGCGATCAGATCGCCGACCCAAGCTTGTCAAACGTCAACAACCTCACACATCCGAGCTGACCCCAATACATGCAGAGAGTTACGTAAATTATCACGTTCAATAAAGTTCCTGAAGCGCATATGAGCCCCTAAAAAATTATGAGTCGTCAGTTAAAGCCATTTAATCATGAATAAGCAGCAAACAAAGCTGCTACAAAAACTATCCAAACAATCGATGTTACAAAGACATCTCCTACCACAATTCGAATTGAAATTGGTATTGTATTTGCTGGCAGTTTTCATTACTGTCAGATTACTACTACTATCAGTTGAAACTACCCCAAAAAAAACTTTAAACAAATAATCATAAAAATTACATCCACAATTCTCGCACATGTATAAGACTTCATCTTCAGAGTTCCTTCAACACAAATATCTTGCAGGATTTGCATTCCACATCGTACATAATTTGCTTCCACATGCCGAAATGTGTTTTAACGCGTTTCCAAACGCAACGAATGTGAGCCATTCAGTGCAGGAATTCCGACCGGCGGGGTTCGTCCTGGTGAGCACCGGGAGCGAGCGTCCGCCAGTGCGCGGCTGGCGCCACTCCCCCTCCCCCTGCCCCCGGCGCGAGCAGCACTTTCTCGCCCCCGGAGGCGCCCGGCGGCAGCTGAGGTGTCGTCGGCGACGCCGGCGGCGCCGCGACGCCGCGGTTTCACATTAATGACTCCGCGCGGAAAAAAAGGCACGCCGGCGCACAATGGGCGTTTTGGTTTGGGGTGTCGCCGCATTTGCATCGCCACCTGCGAACCGTCCCGCCGCGCCGCCCTGTCGACACGTCCCGCAGCCTCGTTCTAATTAGGCGCGACATCTTAAGGACCCCGCCAGCCTCTGCTCTCTGCGGAGCCATATTTTTGTTGCGGCTGTTCCCGCGTTTCGGGCACAGGTGAGACGGGTGGGAGGATGGGTGCAATGGCTGGTTGGTCGGGGTGGGCGGGCATTGTGGGAGGTGTGGCGAGGTGAAGGTGGGGGGGTGGGGGGAGAGAGGAGGGGCGAGGCGAGATGGGACTGCGTGTGGAGGAGTGATGGTTGGTTGGTTGTTAGTGATCCGGGCGCGTCAATTAGTGAGGTCATTAGTTCCGTAAGTGTAGTGTATCTTTTTCCCTCGGGAGGTGGCGGTGATCTTACCCCGCTGGATGGCGAGATCCGGCACCGTCGGCTAGCGGGCCTTCCCCTCAACACGGTATCACCCATTAGCGGGGCACCACCCCAGCCGGGACAAGCTCTACGCTCTCGATCGGTCTCCCGGTATGTGTGATATTAGCGTACATATTAGCGGTAGTACATATTAGCGTACGGTTGTGTAAGGGTTCAGTATAGGAAAAGAAAGAGGAAGGAAAGATCGCGCGCGGTCCATGGCCCATTTGTTAAGGTACTCCTCCGACATTCGCCTGATGTTGATGGCAGAATCCACGGAAAACTACCAATCAGAGCAGGCGGCCTCTAGTATTATCCTCCGGACAGCGACTGAATTCAACCTAGCTGACAAGGTATTGTCGAAAATCTTGCCTTTGTCGGGGCTCGAACCTAGAACCTCCCTATCAGAGGCACTGCAGTGACATGAAGGAGTGAGGCTGAGTGCAGTGGAAGTTCGCGGTGATGAAAGTGGCATGACATGTGTGACGGGGTGTGAGTTCCTAGCAAGTGTAGAACTCCGACCGTTCAAATGCTCCGGTTAAAAGTTGTGCTCTCTCCGATTTTATGCAACTTTGTTCTCATATTTAGATTCCTACAACAATAATAATAATAAGAGAGAAGTATTTTTATAATAAAATTTTGAAATTTTCAACATAAGCCATTATGTTAATTTTACAAAGAAAATCTCTAAAAAATATTACTTTGTTTTTAGTTTATTTGTATAAAAATGCAGTTTTTGTAAATATCTAAATCTTATTTCTACATGTCTAAAACTAGTATAATAATAGTCTGATATTGCAATGCAATATGTAATGAATGATTGAATAGGTTTTTATGATTACAGACAATATAATCTCTCATAAGTTAATCTATTGGAAATGTTAATATAATTTTCATATTTTTACGTGATAATTTTTTCATAAACGTTGTTCCCAATTTTCATATCTCATCTGAAGTTGATATCCTAATGTAAGATGCAGAAATATAAACAATATGTATTTTTTACCGTAGTGTGAACAATATATAATCTTATTTTTAATGTTTATGATGAGTCAGATGTAGTAAAATACATAGGCGATGTCCCACAGAACAGCGTGTGGGAAAGCAACATTGTTTATTGACTACTCATGAAACAGAGATTTCCACTTGGTGTAAAAGCTTTTCCTGTATGAAAAATAAAACTTTTGTCTGTTGAATTCATGTGAGTGGCTGTTTCAATATCAGCATGATTTTGATCCAATAAGGCGTTCACACTTGGGCAAAAGTTGTATTACTAAACATGTTTTTCCTAATCTATTGACACTTTTTGAATACGAGAAATCATAAATAAATAAACATATAAAAAATTAATCATTAAATAAAAAATTAAATAAGTGAACCAGTGCATGAGAGCTGTCGGCATAGCTCGCTTCCAATTCGGCGGCCGGCCGCGTGAATGCCTACCGCTCTGCACCAGCAAATGTTCTAATCACCATTTCTACCGGCTTGCGGACCTTTATTATATTTCTCAAAATTTTATGCCACGGGAACTTAATGACAGTATTGTCCATGAATCCATGATAAACGTTCGAAGATTTTTCAGAAAGAATTATTTTAAAGATAGGCTTTTATTAATATCATGTACGCATGATGGTATTCTGCCTACAGGGTTACCGATGGATTATTTAATATCATTGATTTTCTAAATAAATTATTCCGAATCTACCACACATTTGTAAAATAATAATAACAACAACAGTAATAATAATAATAATAATAATAATAATAATAATAATAATAATAATAATAATAATAATAATAATAATAATAATAATAATAATAATAATACATTCAAAACGAAACACGGGAACTTGCAGTATTTAGAACATATATAGATAATACTAGAGAATAAGACTACACGTCATGTCACAAAGAACGAAGATCTGGTGAAATCTTTTGTAGTTCTAACTCTCGTATCAATTTTACCTTTACAACTTGTTTCTTGTCATATTACTGTAACTTGATTGTTGATAATACCATCGCAGTGGCGATGCGTAGAAAGCAGAAACAATGAGTATGTTAGGATATGAAAGTGTTTACAATCTGACACCTTACAGTACAACTCGACACCTTCAAAATTGACTCCCGAATAACTGTTAACAAAAAGAAACAAAAGTGTTTGATGCGTTTGTTGTCACTCCACAAGAGCGCGGGAAGGTCAAACGCAGTTCGTTTACGGTGTTCATCATTAAGGTTGAGTCCTGCAACCCTCTGCTTGTCCCGAGAAAAGACATGGCACGCTGGTGAACAACCAGGTAATGCCAGGTAATGGAAGGATTTTAATTTTGAGTACTTTTCCTGCTCGTTTCACAGAAGGTATCCTTTAGAGCAGTTCCTACGGAGACTATCATAGTTATCGGAGTAAAAAGGTTGATGGCGGTGTTAACTAGCAAGTCCATGTTAGACCTATGATCGAAGCAGAATAACGCAATAATGGTTTGAAAGGGAGAGGCGAGAAGTATATTAATTATAGGTCCGCCTCCTCCAGTCTCGCAACAACAGTTACTCAAAGTTTCCATGGCTCAGTAAGATCGCATTCCTTGCTGCTATACGTCTTCCCTTTCCCTTCCATTCTAAGAGGCAAATCATTCTCAGAAATGGTAAATTTGATCAAAATGGTATGAAGAAGTTCATACGATAAGGTTTAAAAAATACATTGTATATATAAATGAATTTTACCATTTAAAATACATAAAACACCAAAGGAAGGTTCAGAAGTAAAGTTAATTCCGTCAAAAAAGGACATCACCAAGTTTGTTACTGTGCTATTTGAAATGTAAACAATATCGATAAAAGATATCACATAAATCTCACATGGGAACAATAATTATTAATTTACACGAAACTTAGAGAAATATGTTTCAAATATACAACTAAATATCATAATAAACTAAATTTAGAGCCACAAAAAGCTTATTTTATATATCAGTGAGAGATATTCATCCGTAATCCCATAAAGTCTATTTCGCTTCGTAAATGTTTACTTGCCTCTTGAACTGAACAGTTTCTTGCCGACCAGACGCAGAGTTTATAGCTTCCACTATCGATACTGCTGATACAGTATTGTCTTTTAAACATTTGAAAAAGAACGTTCAAGCGATGGGAGACGTTCTAAAAATATTTTACGTCTCCGAACAATCTTTCTCTCATCACTTTTTTTCATCGCGTTGATAATCTAGAATTAATATAGAATAGTTTATGGTTTCTTTATACCATTAGCACTGTTGGAAGTCTCTACGGATAATTTAGTATCCATCTACATAGAGCAGTGTAATCAAGCGCTGAAAATGTCCTGGATGTATCTGCGCCGTGCGTCATTTCAACTGGCGCGAGGAAGTGGACGTAAAACGACAAGTGACCTGACAACCCTACCGCCGTCAGGAGCTATACGTTGCATCTTACCAGTTACGACCTAGAAGGGCCATCGCACTGCCTGACACGAAGGTCGTTTCGACTCCTTGCTTGCAATATTTTTTCAATTTAATTTTGTTTGAAAGCTCTCTCTAGCGAGAGGGTCCGCCTTTGGAAGCTGATTGGAAATTGAAACTGCGTGAGGGACATTATCGTACGACGGAGCGACCTCTTTCTGTACGTAATGTGTACGCAGAGTATTTTAAATTGTAGTTCTGAAATAAACATATGTATTTCGATTAGAAGAATGCCCCAGGGGAAGTAATTTTATTTAAAATTTCTCAATGAATTCTGCTGAAGGGAAAAGTCAGCGCGACATGTCCTGCCCTGCCCGCTCTTCCGGCGTCCCGAGTAGATCTCTTTTGGAGGGACGAAGGGATAAGGATGGGAGAAGGGCCGAGGACTGAGGAGAGCACGACGGGCCTCGGAGGAACCGACGCCGGCAACCCGCTCTCCCCAGCAGCGCCCACGACCGCTGTCAACAGTCAGGCAACATTCCAAAACTATCGCCCGAGTAAGACAACGTGTTCACAATTATTTTGCTACGTGGCTTTACGTGGCTCAAATTTTAATTTATTAATGTAATATTTAGTTCCGAAAGGCTATTTTTTAATGGATTGTAGCGAGTGGTTCTCCTTACTGCCTCGTAGTTGGCATCAGGCGGCCCTGGGCTGCGCGTCCCGTGCATCGGCCACCGCTGCTGCCCGGTCCGCTCTCTTACCACCGATTCGGCGAAGTCGAAGTCCATGTCCCAGTCGGGAATCATGTCCCGCAGGGCGCGCGGGCGTGGCGCGGCGCGGCGCGGGGCGGGGCGCCCGGGACGCGACCGGCGGGGGCGACGCGAGGCGAGGCGACGCACACGCGCGCGTGCGCTCACGGGCCACGCGGCCGAGGCCGAGAGAGCGGAGCTGAGCGGAGCGAACGCGGACGACCGCGGGGCTCGACGTCGCGCACGCCACTGAGCTCTCGCGCCCGCCGGCAGGCAGCGCACACCGCTGAGCCGCACCGCGCCGCACCGCGCCGCTCCGCGCCGGCAGCACCGGGGACCGCACCGCCCCGCAGCCCAGCGCGCGCGCGGCGCCGAACGCCCCCTCCCCCACCCCCTCTTGCCGGGCGCCGCGCCGGAGGCAGCGCCGGGGGCCCACGTGGAGCCCCCCCTCCCGCCCCCGCCGCCGCCCTCCCCGCGGGGTAGGCACGTGCGCCGCCGCTGATAGGCGCGGGGACGGTTTTCCTGATAGCGACGCCCAGCGAGGACGGCGGCGCGAGCGGGGAAGGCCGCGGTGGCGGCAGCGGGGAAAGGGGCGGGGCTCGCGCGTCTCACACGGCCGGCGCCGCCAACGCCGTCGGCGGCGCGCGCGTGGCCTCTGGCGCGGCGGGGCGGTGAGGCGGGCGCGTCTGCGGAGGCGGGAAACCCAAGGCGGCCATCGACGTAGTAAGCGCTGGCTGCCGGCGCGGCCGACCGCCGGTGAGCCAGTTCCGGCGGCGCGGGGCGATGGCAGAGGGGCATGACGGGAGACTTGCGTTGCCGGTGGCGGGGGGGGAAGGCAAGTAAACGTCTTAAGTTTGCGAGGAGCACGCGGTGGCGTATGCAGAGGCGTAAATTTCCATGTGTGCACTTGTAGATGAACAGGCAAAAGTATAGTCGGCAATGACTCTGATCGTATTTGTGACAAATCCGGTGATCTGTAAGACGAACTGTTGTGAGCTAAAGAATTGCTTGTAAAACGTACTACATTTTGAATCGGCGTGACGCTGTCAAACTCCCTCAGGCACTATTGAAAATGATGAAGTTAATGATTAGTGATTCTGGTTGTGATAGAATCAGCGTTGTCCCTATGACTAGTATTACGAAACCAAAGCCTATATATTGTAAGAGTTGTATTTGTACTAGCGTGCATTTCGATCTGATAATTGACGGACGTAGTGGCGATAATCGAGGAAATGACGGCATTCCTAGTGTACGTGTGTGTGGGCCAGTCATTTAGGCACTTCTTTTTGCTCCCCCTATTGGTGCTAGCTTCCGAGCGGCGCACTCGTGGTAACTGAGAGCTGCACGTCGCTAGTGCTGTGTGCAAGTGAATCTGCACGAGAATGTTCAGTCGGGCGTATGCGAGTGTGCCGTCGCCTGATGGTGCAATGCGTTGTGAATGTGACTGTTTCCCTTTTTTGTGTTAGTGGTTTTGCGAACTCGGCCGTGTGCAGAAGGCGGAAGGCGCGCGGGCGGGTGGGCGCGTGGTGCGGCGGGGCCGGCGTCGGAGCCTGCGATGGCGGCCAGGCGGCGTGGGCGGCGAAGCGGCGTGCGGTGGGCGGGTGCCGGGCGCGAGAGCCGCGCTGCGAGTGGCGGGCGGCAGGCCCGCTCCACCTCTGCGCCGCTTCGCCAAGCAGAGCGCATATACACCGGTAGCGGTAGCTCAGTGCATCAACTGATGTCACTGCAGCGCTTCTGACCGGGAGGTCCTAGGTTCGAGTTCTGACGGCGGCAGGATTTTCGACACTAGCTTTTCAGCTAGGTCGAATTCAGTCGCTGTCTGGAGGAGAATTCTAGCGGCCGGTTGCTCTGATCGGTAGTTTTCCGTGGTTTCTCCGATCAACACCAGGCGAATGCCGGAGCAGTATCCTACAAAACGGGCCACGGACCGCCCGCGATCTGTCCTTCCTCTTCCTTGTCCTATCCTCTCCCCATACACACACATTTACACTAACATGCACTACACTACCGGTCGGGAGCTTAAAGCTTGTCCCGGCTGAGGCGGTGCCCCGCTGGTGGGAGAGTCCTGGTTAGGGGGAAACCCCACTAGCCGACGGTAGGTCGGCGCCGGATCTCGCCATCCAGCGGGGGAAGATCACCGCCATCTACCGAGAAAAACATGCACTACACTAACGGGACTAATGACCGAAGCAGTTGACGCGCCCGGAAACACGAAAAAAATCAATCAATCAACGCGCATAGACAAGAATCCACCTAAGAATGAGCCCAAATGACAGTTCGCTAAACATCACATGTAATTCAGAGCAGTATCCCTCTGCCGTGACAGCTTTTCAGTCACGCCTCTTCGTAAAGTATTTGGTTATGGCTCCATCACTAAGCAGAGTCTAAGAGTTTTGCTGAGGCATATGCACATACGCGATTCCGAGAAGTATTGAAATTTAATTACGTATGTGGAAAAATGTCTTGACTGATCTCATAATCAGTAAAAGAAAGCTGCCACGAATGTAAATACTGGTCGCCTTCTTACAGCATAGGCGCAGGAAACACGTGAACCAGTACGCACCTTACATTCAAGCCTCGGTTTCAAAATAAACATTAAACTTCTCACACAAAAGTAAATTCAATGAATAGTTTATAAAAAAAGAAATTTTACAGAATTTTTACCCTAATTTCAATTATTTCTCGCGGCGCACTATATTTTCGTCAGACGAGGACATCACAAAAGGAAGCGTCGAAATCATTTACAAGTTAGCCAACTGCAAACGAAGGAGTGGAAGAAGGAGAGTCAAATGGGCTCAAGGATACAACGACCACAGAACCTTCAGTTATGTTGAAAAAAAATCGTTCTATACACGTTCATATAAAAATCGTTCTATACACGTTCTGGATAAATAAGTGTTTTGCCCGACCGGGTTTGTGTCTCGTGTTCAACCGCATCCTGAAGATACCTACAGTTTTACCTCTGGATATGTCTTGTAGTAAAACATCCCAAGAATTATCCAGTTTTTCCTTTTTGTGTTTGTGATTCGTGTTAAACCGTATCCTGAAAGTGCTCCGTACGTCCAGTTTTACCTCGTATGTTTCGTTTCTCGAATGTTCAGTTTTACCCGTTCGGGTTTGTGTCCCGTGTTAAACCATATCCCGAAGGTTCCTAAAGATGGCCAGCACACGGCACGTTGACTGCTTAATGAAACACCTTTATTTTTAACAAATTAAAAAATTTGTGCCTTACTAGTTAACGCCCACAGACGTTCAGGATACGGTCAATCACGAACACTTATCAGAAGACACCAGAGGCCGAAGGATTCATTTCGTAATTGTGTGAAGAGCGACTAATCGAAAAGCATATGGACAAAATTGAGTTTGATTCGAAAACGTGTAGTTTTTAATTCAGTCTAGAAGCTCCTGTATTCAGATTTCTGCATTTTTACACACTCAAATAGAGCTTTGACATTCAAAGATCTGAAAATTTAAAAAGTAGCAACAGTATTTGACAAGAATAAAAGCGTTGATTTTAATTAATTATAACTATTGTTAAGACAGTTTTTATTTTTTATAACTAATACAACATGAAGTTGTGTTGTGGAAGTTTCATTAAGACATTCTCACATTAGTATGGATCATCTAATACAAACTCATACTATGATGGGAAAAAGGGTAACGTGCAAAAACTGATAAAACTGAGATTTGGAGAAAACTGTAAGGAAAAGAAAGAAGTAAAATTCTTCTCAAATGTACTCAGTCTTTCATATATTCTCTAAGGTGATCAAGAAACCGAAACTGTACATGAAGAAACTATTATTTTTACAGGGTCCTAAATATTCTCCTGAATATTTTACTTCTTGTGACAATGTGCGTTTTGAGTAGTTGCTTCTCGATTTATTTATGGAGTTCTAGTCGCAGGTGCTTGTGATTACAGACAGTCAAAACGGTACGGACCAATCTAAGATGCACTACGAAAGGATGTGCGCCATTTAAGGCTGTTGGCCTCATGTCTACATCCATCTAAAAACTATACCTGGACGAGGATAGGAACTCTCACATCAATCTCGAGAAAACGCTTCCTACGTACGACAAAAACACATGCGACTTAACTTATTCAAATCTAAAGAAGTGAAGCAATAATTATACCTTGCATACCTTATACAGAGTGACACAAGAATTATTTCCTTCCTTCTATGCCAATTGCAGCTTTCGGCCTGATAAACAGTTGATTAGAGAAGTGTCCACTTATTTTTTGATTGAAGTTCATGAAGAAATAATAATAATAATAATAATAATAATAATAATAATAATAATAATAATAATAATAATAATAATAATAATAATAATAATAATAATCGATAGATGGTTAAGAACGTTAAAAGCGTACAAAGAGACGAAAGGAACATTGCAAATATTCCTTTGATTTTCATTGAAATACCAAAGTAAACGCTCAACACAAACTCCAGCGCTGTCATTCGTATCGTGCAAAGTGTGTTTTAACTACAGAAAGTCAAACTCTTTTAACATTGTAATGAATTCCGTACAGAATTAAGTTATAAATTGCATTAAGCGAGCGATGATGTTTTCCAGTGAGATCTAATTATGGCGCTTTCAAGCCGAGCCCCAATCTCTTCGAATGAAGCCCCAGCTGGCACATCTCTCGGTGGGTTATTGCCTATTCATTGCTGCAGATTGGAGGGGGTGGCTCCGGAGGGCCTCTGATGGGAGGATCCGCGAGGCGTCGACCAGAGGACCACAGCGATATTCCCCGCTGCGCTTTTTTCCTTCCTTTATGGACGGCGGGCAAGGAGCCGACGGCCGCAGACAGCCCTCTCTTGAATACTGAGCACCTGATTTTGCCCGTTAAGTGACTCGAAAGAATTAGAATACGAGTAAAACGATCCCCAATGAACGACATTATTAGCTTAATGTTTCCTTCTTTCGGTTGTCATATAAGAAAAACTTTGGCCACTGTGGCATTTTGATTTGCTTTCTAATTCGTATGTATTGTGATTGTAGGAACATGTATTAAATAAAAAAGATTCAGCCATTATAGAATTTCTAATGTATGTGTTGAAAGTTTGACACTGCAAGAAAGAAATTTTCAGCAGATGTGTCTTATCTTCTTGTATTTTTCAGAAGATTTATGGAAACATCATTTTCAAGTATGCCCTTCAAAAATTAGTTTCTAGAAATTACTGTACAGTTTTAATGTGTATAGTTGTTTGATCAACAACAAATGCAGGACAATAAAACAAGAAGCGAATGTTGACATATTTACCTTCTCAATTCTTCTTGTGAGAAAATTCATTCATAAATGATTTTTGTCACAAGAAGAATGGTTATTTCAAGAAGTTGTATTCATAAAATAAAAAGGCAAAGAGAACAAGAATAAAAGTCCTGACTCAACACTACTATTGACTAGAAATGCAATGTAAAATCTGTAAGACTCATAGTGCTTTAAGAAGAGCATAAAAATCTTCCGCATGACATTGATTTTATAGCGAATAAGAACGTACTGAGAAAATCATGAAAATGTATCACATAACAAATGAAAATGATTTAGTATCTCCATGAGTGACGTCAAAATACACATCAGTCAGCACTTACGATAGGAGTGAATCGTGCCTCTGATTCCTGCACGTTCGATGCATTTTCTGTAGAATTTGTCACGCTGCAAACGTCCTCGTTTTCATGAATGGAGGCATAGAGATATGAGTCAGGGGCCGATCCAAGATACCGTGGAGAGGGAGTGGGTAATCTGCTCCACCAGACGTTGTCGCGTCAAAACAAGATGCTCTCAGAGAACGAGAAGGCGTGTCGGAGTTCGGAGATAGGCACAGACTATTGCACGATAAGGGACCGCGGGTGCGGCGTGGAGACGGTGGGAGAAGTGGCAGTATTCGTGGGGACTGTTGTGAAGACGCTATGGAGTCTGTTGTAAAATGAGTGGTGATTGTGTTATTGGTAAGGACAGACCACAGCATTGGCGGTTGCAGAAACGTGAAAGGTTATATTCAATTGCGCTTAGTGTGATGATGGCGGTGATTGTATTGCCGGTGACAGACATGCCAGTAAATTTGGGAATCGTTTGGAGGCGTCAGAGGCACAGCACGTCTGAGCGAAAAGAAACAATTGTCGCTACTGATTGCCGCCCAGACTTATAACAAGGGAAACGCAAAGGAGACAAAAGAAGATAAATGAGGAAGAAAGGGAAAAAAATATTTTAAAACTGTAAGACGTAGAGAGGGTTGCAAATAGACCAGAAGAGGAGAAAGAAGAAGTTCAGTGTCGGGTAAAAGTGTTTAAAGGAAGAAGATAAGAGCCCACTCACAGAAAAGTAAGAGTTGAGATAGTAGTATAAGGATAAAATGGTTTAATGAGAAAAATACCAGAAAAGTACAAATGAAAAAATATTGATTTAAAAACAAGAAAAAGAAAGGAGCACGAGGGCTTTTCGACCCTTTGGAATGACATAATCTAAGAAAATAAGCGGTTGTGTGACAAGGTTCTAGCTGACTTCTGCTATGTATAGAATATACTCGTGCTGCAATCTGTGTACAAATGGCTACGGTACAAAAAACACAACTGTAGATGGAGAGATGTCTGTATAGTGAGTTAACGAAACTTCGATATCAATTGACTCGAAACGACTGAAATACTAGTTGGAACCTTGTCTCTGGAAAAGGTCGATTTGACGAGATAGGCGGGGCGTGGAGGCGAGGAGCCTATGGCGCAAGGGGTGTTGGTAGGACGTCAATCGAACTTGGCGGTCGCCGCGGATGGGCAGAAGTTGCTTTTGGAGACAGGGTCGGATCCAGTTGATCATTTGGGGGGGAGGGCGTGAGGGAGCATAATAGATTCTAGTTAAATAATAAACATATTTATTAAATTGTATATTGTTTTTGTAGTTTATATATGAATCTATTCAATGTTATTTTTAAATAATTACATAATTCTAACATAAATAAATATTTAAATCAATTTTTCCAAATAAAGGAAGGCAACAAACGAAAATTCTAGGCCTTTTGAGGGGGATGGTCTCCGTGCACCCCGATCTGTCGCTGGCTGGATGTGCGACCCTTGCAGGCTGTTCTCGCGACGAATATGACTTTACGCAGGAAGGTTTCACTCCGATATGGTCAGAAAAATAGAGGTGTGATACATTTTAGGCTTTCATCTTCTTCAAGAAGAACTTTTAAATTAGGTTGGCCCGTGTTTTTTGTAAAGGATTATTACATTAATGAAATAGATGAAAATGTTATATTTATGGTACACGTAGATAATACGGGATATTTTTGATAGAAACAAAATGATACAAAAATCCAATATTTTTCTATCATATATTATTTTTCTATTTTTGCATTATTTGTCTATTATTAACATTATGCAAGCCATGGCATAAATCTATGTCTCTGCGACCCCGTTTCAAATAGTCTCGGGTATTACATTTAGATTTGAAATGTAGACACAACATCTGTGTTTAGTGTTAGGTCTACATAAAAGAGATTTTGAAAAACTATAAATAGACTTTTACATACAGTTTTAATGACTTTAAAACTATGAAAACTTGAAAACGGTGATTTTAGTGTTTTATATCTAACCTCACCCATGGGGTGACGTCAGATTTAAAACACAGTCTAAACATTTCTGGGGATGTGGTAAGTGAAAAACTGGAGTGTGATACCTCACTCCTTGGATGCGACTGGGTAAACGCTGACAAAGCTAGTGGACGGACAGCTGAGGCCGCCATTGCTTCTCTGCACATCAATCCCACCACACCAACTCTACCAATCTTTGCATTGAGAAATATCTCAGTGAAGTCATTGTCGGATAACTGTCAGTAAGCAAACGATAAGAATGCATATCCTATACTTCAGTATAACTTACTATATATCACACGAAATACAGTAATTAAATAACGTAACAATACCAAAGATAATCAAATATAATTAAATATTTTACTTACATACTATACGTCTGCATTCTCTGTCTGAGTATAAACGTACCTGAAACAAGATAAGAAAATCATAAGAGATACAGCAATATAAAAATCGTACACGAGTATATACTCTACAAATATTTATATCATACACTGATGAATTGACACTGCAAATTATAAATGTATGCTCCTACGCTACCGAACAGAATATACTTTTAAAGTTCCTAATAATGCAATAATATTTATTTTTTTAAAATGAACAATTGTTAACAGTTTATTAGTTGAGTAAATTGGTTCCAAAAATTGTTAATAGTCCTCAGAACTGTCAACGCAAACATTCTTTCAGTTTCCTTGGAGGATTGAATTGATTATGTTTATTCCATTTATTTTGTCATTAAAGTTGAATGCTTCAAATAATTTCAATGGTTTGTCCTTCAAATTGAAATCGATTAGTATAAAAATAAAGATCGAATAGTTCAAATAATGTCAATGGCCACTACGTGTTCAGGTTCAACATCGCCATTGATACATGGCCGCCAGTGTGTCTCCACGCCTCCTCCACCCTTCAAGTGCGGTCTCGGCTGGCGCCTCGCAGGTGCCGCCGCCGCCGCGACGCGCGGCAAACTCGTCAACTACACGTGGTCGCGCCACACGGCGGACGCACGTGCGCGACGCTCCGCCAAACGCCGCGGGCTTCAATCTCCTCCGTCCCCGCGCGCGGCCGCGGAGGCGCGCACTGCACGGCGGGAACAAAAGCACAGCGGCGCGGCCGGCACAGGCTCCGTTTCGGGAACCTTTCAAAAATTAATTTCCTACTTCCACAAGGCGGCGCCACGCCGGCCCCCGGGAGCAGTAATTGATTCCCTATTAGCCGCCATTGAAGCGAGCTCGCCCACCCAGGCTTTGTCCGCGAGCGGCGTCGGCGGCGTCGCCCCGCTTCTCAGAAGTCGGCCGCCGCGCCGCGTCCTCGTCCAGGGCCGGCGCGAGGACGGCCGAGGACGACCGTCAGCGTCCGCCGCCGGCCCCCGCCGCCCGCCGTCGCCGCCGTGGACAACGCGACCGGCCAGGCACAGACACGCCGGCGCCGCCGCAGTAACGACCTCCGGATGGTTTTATGATTATTGTCATTTGGGGTACGTTTCCATAGAAGCTAACCTGCCACAAATTGCCCCACGGCATCGTGAAAATGAAGCTTCTGCCTGCTGGAGGGAGGATTAGTCATTGGTGATTACTCGATACGCGTTGGAGGAGTATTTTTCTCGGAAGAAGGGAGGTAATTTTCTTGGAAGATTTCAGCTGGACCTGACGTTAGATACCAAATGCAATATCGCGGAATATTCTGTAACTGGTGATGAGCGTCGCGTTTGAGTTACCTGCTAATTAGAATGTCTCTTCACGTTATTCTCCTGGTATATGAAATCAACATGTTTTCAAAGTCTTTCCGGCCATGTTTTGCAACTCGTGCATTATGCAATTACTAAAAGTGATGTGCAATATATTTTGAGAGGAGAACGAAAGCAGTCACTTAAATGTCTTACCTCTTGCGAGTATTTTAGGAAGATTGTGAACGGTTGTTAAGACTCACGACTGATCGTCATGACATGACATCCATATTTGACGGCACGCATTATTATGATATTGAGATTTCACAGCAAAGGTTGAGGTCAAAGGTCCTTCTGCATTACCCATCATGTAATTCGTAATAAATCAGTCATCAAGAACAATTGTCAACGTTTGGCACGTCACTTTACACGACTGTATTTCATTTGTTTTAGTTATGTAAGTGCGATAGAGGCACATTTGATTGACGAAATGTCAGACCGGTTCAAACATTGATGCATGTCGCAAAAACATTCGTATATCCAAGTTCGATACATCGGAGTTCGTAGAACTTGACTTTGGGTTTTGACATATTCCAAACCTAGGTCACATTTGCTTTTACGACTGAGTTTCCAAACACAGTACATCATTTTATACAAGAGAAAATTATATAACGAGTTGATATTATTTTTTTAAATACCCAACCTTTAACGGCATTACGCTACTTTATTAATTAAAAGAGAAGCAACTCAGTCAGCAACGGAATACTACACACAACCACCAACGCAGAGAACCGTAGTCTAGCCTCTTCCGTAAATGGAATTACATCACAACTACTTACAATAAAACTTGTTTCAAAGTTTGAAAAAAAATATATTTGGTCCTGCCACTAAGAACTAGCTTGCTCTATCACGAAAGTGCAATGAAAATAAAAACTTGTACATTACTCTGTTAGAGCAGACCAATTATATTTTAAAGTATAATACATTATTTTTTATTAATTGAAAAGGTCAGAGAGTTCGAAACATAATTTTATTTTGTGGGGGTACTTTAAATCAAGCCTCTATATTTTCAAAAGTTTCTCAAAACACGGCTAAAGTTTTTTTCTTTAATTTTTATTTTCGACATATAGGACGCTTAAAATGGGCGCGAGTCTAACTTTTGTCGAACTCTCCGAACGTTCGAAAATCGCAGAAATGAGAAATAATGCAAGAAGTAGGTGCTGTTGGAGCACCTCTGGTTCATATATTTTTCATTCCATTTTTATATCGATATATGTTTACAGTTGTTTTTTTGGAGGGGGGGCATAGCTTTAAAGTGGCCCCTCGAGTCTTATGGAGGCCCTGTGTTTCCCTTGGATCCGCCGCTGCACAAGGGACGCCAGGCAGAAGTGAAGTAGACGGCTGCGGAGGCGACGGCGGTGGCGGTGGTGGCGGTGCCTGTGGCTTCTCGCGTGAGTCGAGAGCTCGACGCCGAGGGTTGCGGGCCGCTTGGCCGTCCTTTGTGCTTCCGCGATTAAAGCACTATTCCAAGAGCGGGCGCTGAGCGGGCGCTAATCATAATAAAGTTTGTTATGTTACAAAAAGAAATGTTTGCCCGGGAGATTTCAAGTGGGTCGTAAAGCGCCTTCGTTTCTCGAGGGCCTGGGTTCCCATTTTCGCTCCGCGCTTCGGGAAGCACAGACGGGCGCGGGTGGAGCGGGGAGGGGGCAATGGCGGCTGCAGGGGCAATGGCAGTGGTCGTGTCTGGGCAGTAAAGGCAGTGGTGTCGTGAACACTATCGGCGACACTGTCGCACTACAATGATGAAGGAGAAAATAGAAGTGGAAAGGGTGCAAGGGAAAAGGGAGTACGGAGGACAAAGTTAAAACAGAAAGAGTGGCTAAGAAACAAGTTTGGGAAATATATTCCAAATGTGGTATCTTATAAAGAGGGTCACGAGTTTTGCAGAGGATGTGAAAAGACGATTTCGTACGGCACAGAAAGGCCATGGGTGTTTGAAAATGTCAAATGACAACTGGAGATGATGCATGTTGGGAAGAGATGCTAAGGCGTAACAGATTGACGAAAGAAGAACAAGGCAAATGTGTTAAGTGCAGCGGTATTTTTAAATGCTCCTAAGAAAGGTTTTCCACTTTAATCATCTAGGGTCATGGGCGAGCAGTGGGAACAGAGAACGCAAGGGAAACGCTGCTACGTTCTCAGAGGAGTCAGATGCGCCGACGAAGGAGCGTCTCAGGGTTGCGTCGTTGATCGTCAGTCCTTCGTCCTTTCAGCAGTATCCTTTGCCGTCTTCTGATGGATGTTTTCGAAGTCCAATCTCATCCTCGTAATTAGACAGCGTCAATAAGCTTCGGTAGCAACGAGTTTCTTACGATTTCTTGAGTAAGAGTAACAGCAGCCCAAGTTGTGAAGTAACCGACCGTAGTGTTTATGCAAGGCATACGACACGCTGGCCCTATTATTTCTAACAGTGCCCCATTACCGAGGCATGTAGACTATACTGAAAGTGCCGTCACCGTAAATATAGGTCGCGAGGCTCCAACGTGTTTTGCTTTCTTTAGCACGACGTCGACCGATTCCCAGGATGCGTTGAGCTATTTCGTAAACACCACCAACATCAGAATCCAGTGGTTCGAGATTCAAGACTCCCGCATGAAGATCCTGATGTCTGGAAGCTGGTTGACGATCCTCGCTATAGATCACAGGAAAGAGTTTCATCGCCATGTAACTTTAGAAGCCTCCGCCGTCTTAAGTATTTCGAAGCTCGGACAGAAACAACAGAGCGAAAAACTCAATCGGGAAATATTCCTTGTCTAGGGAACCGTACACCCTGACTCCAAAGTTGAGTTCCTTTGTCCGCGAAAACTCGCGGCAGCGGCGCCGCTCGCATCGAAGACTTCCTGCGTCCTCGGCCTCCTTTGTTCTCGGGCCCGCCCGTTCATCGGGACTGAGCGGTTTTAATGACACGGATTCGCACCGGAGCGGTGCCTACCTCGCCCCCGTCGCCGCCGCCCTCGCCGCCACCCGCACCGCGCGGCGCCACGTCTCCCGCCGAAGATTGACAGCCACGCAATGAGGCTGCCGCGAGACAAAATGCGGAGGCCTTGGGAGCAGGTATTTGTGAGTGGCCGGCGCTGTGGACGGCTGTGCGGCCGGTCGCCTGCCTGGGTTGCGTGCGGATAGAATACTCTTATACTTCACTTGCTGGCTCTTCGCCGTGGAGCGATGGAAATGAAAACACATACTTAGTACAAGCACGAAAAATTATAGAAACGTATTCATTTAATCTCGCACTTTGATATGAACATGTGTGCAGTGACCAACATAAATTGTACACTTGTTTAAATTGAGAAGTTCAATTAAATGACTTCGACATTTTTAAAATAAATATCGGTTTTTACAACTCTCTCACATCTTAGAAAATGCATGTCATCAAATATTGGGTTTAATTCTTTTCCCAGATATGTTTCATCGCAAACAATTTAGCTCAATGATTATTGGGAAGATGAATTTTCTTACACTTTATGAGTACAAACAAATGTTAGAATTACACTTGATAATTTAGGCTGTGTAGAAAAACCAAATAAAATACTTTCATAACACTGATTTACAGGGAAGTTTCAACGCAGGGGAGTTTCAGAATCTTTGGAAAATATGATAAAAAAAACACATTGATAGTATTACACACTGGTAATCGATATTCTTAGGAAAGTTACACGATCACCAAACGTGTTTTAGTATCGAAGAGACGTAGTCTTTAGTAGTTTCGTGGTCGGTCGTTATCGTGTTTCAGAATCTAAGCGGCCCGATTTGAGTAGATGGTGTTTTTTCCTGCATGGAATAATTGTCATCAGCATGCTGCTCATGTTGCAAAATATTTTGACCAACTTATTTTCATTCATTATAAGTTTTATTTGTAAATTACGTTTAACGGCAGGCTTCAGTCACATGGTGTAGTGTGCGCTTATTGTCCCTGGACGCAATATAGGTAAATAATATTTTATGATCCTCATTTTATGACCACAATATGTACGATCATAACAAGTCTACAAAGCACGGACTTAGCGTTCGAAAGATAATAAAACGAAAACCTCTATAATGTCGCTCTATGCCTTTACAGCCAGCGATAGGAGAGTAGTTCGGAAGATGACGAAGGGCATTCCGAGAACGAGTCCATTATTAAGAAAAACAAAAGTTATGACTAGATGTTGTTTATCCTGATTACAAAAATATTTTCATAATTGAGAAACGTTTCCAAGAATAGTACAACAAAATTTAGAACAAAAATCTTAAATTAATCCTTGCCCACAGTATTCTCAACACAGTATTTGATTTTTTAAGGTATCGTTCACAGTATAACAATAGCCAAATTGCTTAATTAATATTCAGTTACCTAGTAATATTTTTATCAACTGGAAGTGTCCGAGCCTTACAACAGCGCCCAAGGAATTTTGGCAAAAAGTTAACTAAAAATTGCATCATCAACCACTGATCAGAGTACTTTTTATTCAGCATGGATAATATATGTATCACATTCTTCTTTTATTCATAATTTGATCAGCATTCGCAAGAATGTTCGATTTGATAAATGTACTCTCGAGAATGAAAACAATTGTTTTTAGCTAATATGGTAAATATTTACCGATGAACAAAACAACAACTTCTTTACATATCTTGAAGTATTCTCATGCAGTGAATCTTCCTGGGAGCTTCATACTGTTATTGTAGATGTTTTTTCTTTATGGCTGACAAGACAAGTAACGCGAGAGATTTTAACAAAGGCGTTTAACTTGTAATTCTGACGGGGATAACATTCACAAACAGGCGAAATAACTCGCCATGTTCCTCGCGTGCAACGTGTCTTCTACACCGCCCGGCACGGGGCCACGGAAGAGAGGAAGACGTGCGCACGAGATCGGGCGGAGCGTCGCGGGACTGGGCGAGCCGATGCGGTGCTGGGTGGGGCAGAGCCGGGCGGACCGTGGCGAGGGTGGTGGTGATGCGAAGCGGGGTGTGGCGGAAAGGAGAGGAGAGGAGCGAAGAGGGGAGGAGAGGAGTGGGGAGGGTAGGTTAGGGGTGGAGCGTGGCTAAGCAAGGTGTGTTGGGCCGTGGCAAGGAGTAGCATGGCGGGGTGGAGCGGGCGTGGAGGAGCATGGCGGGGTGGAACATGGCAGTGTGGAGCGGGCGGGGATGAGCGTGGCGGGGTAGTGCGAGAGGAAAGGAGCCCGGCGAGGTGGAGGGGGCGGGGTGGAGCGTGCGGCAAGCAGCCTGGCAGGGTGGAGAGGGCGGGAAAGAGCGTGGCGTGATGGAGCGCGCGGGGAGGTGTGCGGCGGTGTGGGGCGGGAGGGAGCGCGAAAGGGGCGGTAGGGGCGGCGTCGCGCGTGCGAGGCACCGCGAGGCGCTGCGGAGAGCGCGCGTTGCACCTGCGCCGGTCGCCAGCCGACTCCAGAAAGCTGGAAAGCGCGTCGCCCGAGGCGGCGCGGCGGCCCAGGCGGCGGCGGCGGCGGCGGCGGTAGAGGAAACGGCGTAATTTGGACGCGGTCGTTGCTGCGCGTCGTGTCGTGGCGGCGCGCGCAGTAATTCGTGTCTACCGCGCCCGCCCGCCGCGCGCCCACCGCCGCCCTGCGTCTTCGCCCCCGAGTGCGCTCGCCGGCCCTGCCCCTCCCCTCCGGCACTCGCGCCCTGTCCAACTGTCGCCGCAATTCACCACTTCCGGTCTCACCCGCACCGCCGCAGGGAACCCCTCAAGCGGCGTGGCGCTTCCACTGGGATAGTGCAGCGGGCAAGAGCGTAAGCCGTCAGGTCACGGACGATGCTACCTCTACAGTTCCGCTTTTGTTCCGCAATTTCCCTGCCATTTCGTTCATTGTCCATTTTGGATCATCTTAAGACATTTAGTAGAATCAATATATAACAAGAAGAGAACTTGTCTTATATTACACGAGACCAGTGTAGATTGTATTAAAGAATAATTTAATTGTACTTCAAAAATAAATTCACGTGATCGTCTTCTTAAGGTTAAAAAAATGACAACCGAGTGACCGAGGGCAATTGAAGAGAGACAGTACACTTATCTAATCACTCCGTCTCGGACATGACAACATCAAATCCATAAGCGCGAATAAAGCACGATACCTACTATAAACAATAGTTCCAGTGCAGAGAAAGGCACTGCATAACTACTTTAATAAGTTACCGTATAAAGCCGTATAAAAATACTAATTATCGCCGAGAGCGAGCGTCACGCTACTCACTTCCTCCCATCAACGTTTTGTTGAGAAACTGAAAGGCTTCGCCGTGATCGAGGCCTTGTCCAGCCTGCCCGCAGCGCTGTCGAGGGGCGTTCTGAACTCTCTCTCTCTCTCGCTCTCTCGGTCCCCGATTGTGGACGAGCATTCTAACGCTGGTCAGGTTTTGCTACGCTACTGTGCAGCATTCTGGTAACAGGAGCACAGACCGGAAAGATGATGCTACAGCGCCGTGTTCCACTCGGTCACTATCGTGTTAGCAACGCTCGTTCGAGAAATGCCGCACAAGCGCAATAAAAAGAACGTTCTATTCTTGTACGCAGTTTCTGAAAGATCCGGCATAGGTCTCTTGTAACGGAGTATTTGTAAACAAAGATTTTCAAAGACGTGATAAGTTTCCAATACACTGAGACTGCTATGGCGGATCGAATGGTTACAATTCAACTTTCGCTACGTAAAAGGCTCTAAAGGGAAACTTACAGTACGGAAATGTGACGGAAGTAATTTTCAGATTATGGGGCACAAAATGTCCGTGATTTGCATCAGTGAATACTGTGACTCATCAGCAGGCTTTTTTAGGATAACATTCAACTATATGCTTATATGAAAAGAAAGGTATCAAGGTTGAAAACAAGCACTCCCATGGCTATAAACTCATATGAATTCAGAAGGGCGACATTGGTTAAAAAAACGTTATGAAGGGCAAGCTTGCAAAACAATTGCATTTGGTAAAGTAAATGATCAATGATAAAAAATCAACTTTAGACAACAGCTCTAAGTTTGGTAGCCAAGTGATTGAAAATAAACACTCTTTTTCAATAGTTAAAATGTCGAAATTCTCCATTTAGAAAAAGAAGGCACAGAAATGAATCTTGTAGAAAACTTTGAAATTTAAAGACTTCAAAAATCCTTGTTTTACAGGACTTAATGAACAATTTGATAGATAAATTAATCTTATTTTAATTCTTTTTACTGACTACTTCCCTTAGGTATGTATTACTTTTGTATGCGCAATTTTCATTTGCTTATGGTTTTTATTATTATGCTATTGTTACATAATAATAATAATAAAAAACGGTACCAAATGAACCAAACATAAAGTACCAAATGTACTTGTTTCTTCATTTCTCTACCCTTCATCCATAACTTTGTCAAAAAATGTATTCTCCATAGAGTTGTTTGAATATGTGAAAATAATTCCCGAAAGCTTAAGGTGACGGTGTTTCTCCCCCGTTTGTTGCTGTGAGCTAGCCGACAGCTTGCTGGGGATTTCCCTCGCCAGGCATCTTCCCCCATCGAGCCTCAGCTGCAGCTGGGCTCTATGCTCCTGACTGGTCTCCCGACATACGTGGCAATACGTGGCATGTAAGTGTGAGAAAGGGGAGAGAATATAACATAGAAGAAGAAGGAAAGAAGAAGGAAAGAAAGCACGTGGCCCACGGCCCAATTTTTTAGGGGACTGCTTTATCATTCGCCTGGTATTGATTGAAGAAACCGTGCAAATCTACCTATTCGAGCAACCGGCCGCTAGAATTCCCTTCCAGTCAGCGGCTAAATTCGACCAAGTTGTCTATCTAGGTTCGAAAATCCGCGGCCGTTGGAAATAGAACCATATAGGACCTCTCGCTCAGAGTCGCTGCAGTGATGTGGCAATGAATGGCTCTGAGCTGGCTCTGAGCTGAGCCAGTATCCCATTTTATCCTTTTATCGTGGATTACCACGAGATATTTGATGTCACCTATGAATTAATTGAACACGAATTATGTTTCTCATACCGTAGTCTACGAAATGAGACCTTTCCGGACCATCTATTCCATTTTTGGATATTTAGCTTTTCTGGGTGCTCCCAGAGCGTGAATAGTCAGAAACAAGCGGAAACCCAAGATCAACGTCAAATCAAATAGAAACGAAATTGACGGAATTGAGGGAGAAATAATCTTCCACGAAAAAATTAAAACTATTATTTGATTTTCTAAGCAATTTAATCTCAACGATAAAATATATTTAAATGTCCAGTCACGCGCAGTGCCGTGCGTGTACTGCAGTAACACC
The DNA here is from genome assembly GCA_011170035.1 of Teleogryllus occipitalis. Taxonomy (NCBI): domain Eukaryota; kingdom Metazoa; phylum Arthropoda; class Insecta; order Orthoptera; family Gryllidae; genus Teleogryllus; species Teleogryllus occipitalis. The sequence goes on from BLKR01002256.1 coordinate 68,956, forward strand.
TAGTTCAAGTGGTAATCGTTTAAAGTTGGGATTCAGTCTAAAGCTATTTTCATCTTTAAAACAGTAGTTTAAAAAGTGTAATTAGTTTTAAAATATTACATAACCACAAATCAATACGAGAAAGTATGTGCTGTTGAAGCATCACTATTTCCAAATTAATTAATTAAAAATTTTCAGCGCTGTTATAATTGCTTCATATAAATGCAATTCTTAACAGATATTTTTATTTTTGACGTTTTGTTTAGAACATGAAAATATTCTCAAAAGAATTTTCATGCGTTCATAATATTATATTTTTTATTTGCACGATTTCATAAGCAAAACGCGGAAACCCATCCACTTTTATTCACATATATTTCATTATTTTATCATTTTCAAGCTTGTATCATACAATTTATGTTCGAAGACAGAAAATGTTCTCGTTGACTTGTAGCAGTTTTCATTCAAGAACTGAGATCATTAACTCATCCATAATTCAAGTACGAGTAGATAAAACATTTTAAAATAGGACAGATGCCTCGTAACATGTCAATCGAAGCACGTCAATAAACACACGCAAACAATGCTCGTTAACAGCAAGAAGCGTTACACTATGGGGTAATGTGATGCCAATAATCGTCTCACTACTGCACCGATTACCAGCAGCTTTAAGCCCAATTGGATAATGTTATGCCAATAACAGTCCCACTACTGCGTCGTTAAGTTTTCAAAGCCCATACTAAAAAGATATTTAGAATTCAAGCTCCGAGCCGAATGTAAATACAGCGAATAAACATTCACAAGAACTCTTCGGCGGAGCGATAATGAGTATCGTATATCACCAGGCCATCCTCCGTGATGGACGGCTGCGCCGCGGCAGACTCCCAGGCGCTGCCCAGATGCGCAGTCGCAGACGAAAGCGCAGGCGCGCAGAAGCCTGTCGCGCAGCCGGAGCCCACCAGTTACCCTGCAGACGCAGATGCACTCCCGGCCACAAAACATTCGAACGACACACTCTCGCCCAACATCCGCCTTACCGAAGAAAATCAAGCTGCACACGAGGGATAGACATGTTTGCAAACAAACTAATTTCAAGATTTGTAATGTCTTTATTCCTTCAATTATTTCAACGAGATTTGTAATGTCTCTATTCATTCAATTGTAGCATCACACACAAAGTCGCCAAAACAAATATCTCGGTGAGGTGTAAAGTAGAATAGGTACGGTATTCATAGCGATTTTTGCAACATAATTTTATTTTATGATACAAAACTAAACCTTTAGGGAATATATGTGTGAATGAAAACACTTTCGTTTATTAAAAATGCGCTTTAATGAATATTATTAAAAAATAAAACTATATGTTTATGAGATAAATCTACAGATAAGCACTAAGAGTCTGTAGACAAACCATGCGTTACATGCTGTTGACACAATTTCACGGCGGGCGAGAACACCCATTATCGTCTTTTTCTGTCATTAATGTCAACTGTATTATTGAGGCGCAGGGGCGTAAATAGAAATACGAATACGATTATAGAACTGAAAACATTGAATTTTAAATGACATGACGGAAAAATGAATTAAACAAAAGAGAAGAAGAAACTTTTTTTCACCAAATTCACGAACCAGAGAACACATTGTTTGTTCAAGCATGTCTGTTCAAGCATTCACATAAAACAGAAAACTTGGTCCTTATGTACGGTCTGCATCGTCGTCGGAAGCTAACATTGATACCAAGCAAAAATCGAAGCAGAGCTTTCAGAATGTAAGTTAAGTATCTCATTGTGCTCAGAACAAGAGAAGAAAATAGAAAAATGAGCGGCGCGGCATTTTGAGGGCGAGAGCCGCTTTTGACGCTCTGTGGGGAGCCGTTAGGCCCCGTCGCCCCGAGTGCCGGGGAGGGGGAAGGCGGGGGAGGGCGTTTTGGCGGGTGGGCACGCGAGCGATGCCGACGAATCGACGAGTCAGGGGTGGAACGGGCTGGCGTGTTGGTGGCCCCAGCGGACGGGCGATGGGCGATGGGCGTGTTGTGGGCGTGAGGTGGGCGTGCGACCGCGCTCGGGCGGCGCACGCCTTGGCCCAGGCGTGACAAGCGCGTGCTCGCCTGGCCGTGCCTAAGTGCGCGTCCGGCTGGAGCTGGGAAACGAAATATCTTAATAATGCATTGTGTGGAATACCGCGGCTTTCAAGGGCTGCCGCCCGCGGCGACGGGGGACGACGGGGGGCGGCGAGGGGCGGCGGGGAGGAGCGGGGGCGGGGCGCCACAGTCAAACGTTTGCGGTTAGGCGGATGAAGAAGAGCGTGGCGAAGGGGGGCGTGGAGCTTCCGGAAGGCATTCGTCCTAATGATACTCTTCTTTGCTTCCTTTCTGTGGGAGGAGCGCGATTCACTCAGGCTCCAACAACGGAGCGCCCTCATAACTCTTGCTTGCGAACCAAAATTTTACATCAGTTTTAATATTCGCGATTAATAAATATTTAATTTGTACGCTCATATATAATTTATAAAATATTTCAAAGCTTTAATCATTCAGATCATTGACATTAGCTTAAAATAGTTTGCTAAAGTAATGATTCATTTTTTAAAGCAAATGTTTACAGTAATTAATAATGTCTGATGTGCTATAAATATGCTAGTACTGATTCAATGTGAATAATAAGAATAACAGAAAGTGGTTTAAGAGAAACCACCAACCTGAGTGTTATATATCTTAGTTTTGTTCGAAATGCCAGTATATTTATTTAAAATTTGTTTTTTAATATAATTTAATTAAGAATAAAGAGACTTTGGATGAGAACACAAAATCGCGCTTCAACTGTTTTACTGATTCCATACAAAAAGTACAATATTTCTGTAATTACAGGACATGTTGAAAGTACAATGCGTCGTGTAGAGTGTAAAATTACCATGAAATTTCTTCCTGGCAATTTCACAATAATCCAGAAGATGCCTGCAGATTGTTAGTAGACTTTAACGAGAAGGTTATTAGGGTGAAATATTTTAATTTTACAAATAATGAGGATAAATGACAGTATAAATGGAATTGTTTCAGCGGTACCGCAATCATCAGAATTAGCGTCGCCGAGACAAATATGGCATGCTTCATTGTACTACGAGACTTCCGTGTTAGGCTACTTAAGTTATGATTACCTTTGTATTCAAGTCCTTTGTATTCATCGTCCAAAATGACAATAGTCCAAATAATTAACAAACGAAAAGCGGGGACAATTTGTTGTTGGTTTGTTTAACATTGCCGCAATTTATTCCTTATCGCACCTGCGTAGAATTTTGATTCCATTAATTCTTTGGAGTGTTTCACTTCAGTGGAGAAGGTAACACAATATTTCAAATTAATAGTTGCGCCGCGTATTTTTTCATATTTGTGTTTTACGACGCCCAATAAAACGTACCGCAGAAAACCACCTATTGTTCTAAAGAGACGGAGGCCTCGGCGCGTAAGTAATTCAGCCATTGTTTTACTAGTATTTGAAGTGTGTATTGCCATTATGAGGGGGACTTGCGCCACATGGACTACTGCTGAATGCAAAAGGAGCATAAGAAGATTTAATGTATCAGTCGGCAGTCCGGCGTGCACTAATTGAATGCGTAATGAAGCCGCGTGTGCTGCGTATTCCGTTGCCGCAGTACAGAGTCTCGTCGGTGCCAGGCGGAGGGCAGCAGTCCTCGATGACAGGCCGTCACCTCGCGGCGAGGTCCTCCAATTTAACAGTCAGTACCATATCACGCGTAAAATCGCACGGATAACACCCAAAATGAGTGACGGATTCAGAAAGTACAGTAAAATCTCGTTAGAACTTTAATAGGAATATCTCCAACACGAACAAAATTTGGGCCCTGAAGAGAAAAACAGTAATATTGATATGTATAATCGTATAACACGAAAATTTATTACATGAACACCGATTATTTTAGTCCCTCAGAATTCACGTTAATGAGATTTAACTGTTTTTCGGAATGGGGGAGGCAATTTCAGTCCAGCCCCCCACAAACATTGTTGAAATAGTAATCGTTTTAATATATAGCATGGAATAAAAGCAATGTTCGAGTATATCCATAATATGAATAATCTATTGGATGCGTTGCGATTTATGTGGCAATAATTTTAAATAAATGTTGGCTATGGGAAGGGGGCAACAACTCCGTACCAATACTTTGGATTTGCCCCTGCCTAGTATGGTTCACAGATTATAGCACACATTTGCACGTATCTTGCACATATGCTTATGAACGAGAACATTTTAATGAAGAGAATGAATACATTTTCAATGAATACAGGTTAATGAAAATTACCAAGCATTTAGTTTGGAATGATTTCAAGAGTGGCTTAGGAGTAAAAGCTTTGGCGAAAACAACACGACGATATTCTCATTTACATAAATGCAAGGTTTGTCTCTTGCCAAATATTTCTTATAACTGGACGATTTCGATCATGAAGCAGTGCGGTGGCATTTATCAAATGCAACATCTGGCTGTAGCCAGTTTCCAGCAAATATTTATATTACATTTCAAACAACAGCGAAAAAATGTTTGTCATGTTCCCAAATGTACGGCATAATTCAAATGTCTCGTTTGTTGAGGCAGGTTTCTATCCGCTTAAAAAAGCTTTGCGGTGCTGGAGGCAAACGCGCTCGAGTAGAGATCACCGTGCACGTGGCTTCGAACTCGTCTCCAGCCATCTCCCCGTCCGCTCGACGTCCAGTGTTTCTAATTCGAGCGACGCGCCGCAGCTAATGAGCTCGGGGCGCATGCGAATATTCGCCGGCCGCGTGCCGGGCGTGCCTGCGTCTAGGATTTATCTGCGGCGCGTGGGCGGCAACCCGATCGGCGGCGGAGGCGGCGGCGGTGACGTTCCCGCGCACCTGCTGCGTCCGCGGACAATTAGCCGCGCGGCCGGGACAATACACCGCGCGCGCGCGGGTCCCCCTACGCTAAATGTTCTCATTAGACCTAAAGCGGCGCGTTGCGGCGACGCGACGTTGCACGGCGGCGCTGCCCCGCATTGCGCGCCCGGCCCCGCGACGTGCCCTGCACCGTCGGCCACCTGGCGGTGGACGCGCTGCCAATCATCGCCGTCAACGACGGTGAAAAAGACGGATAATTTGCGGTTTGCATGGGGGTGGGAGGTGGAGCAACGCGGACGGACACAGGTGTTCCCGCGGGAGGTTCGCGGGTGGGTGGGAGGCGGACGTGTCTAAGGTTAGGGCCTCGACGTGGTCTACGCGCAAATCTTACGTCGGCGGTTTGCTCTGTCTTTTTGTCGACGCCAACCTATAATATACAGCGATATTCTGCAGAGCCCAATCTTATCTCGGTCCTACTGTTCGGCTTTTGCTCATTGCGAAAAAAAATGGGGCAAATGGTAAGAAGATGAAATTACAAGCGAAACGTGAAATTAAAAGCACATTTAGCTCTAAATTTCCACTTCAAACGTCCTCCGACGGACCTAGTTTTAAGAAGAAACAAAAAATATGCGAATAAGTATGCCATTCGTAGCACTTATGACTCTTGTAACTGTCAGCTAAGAACTCACGACACACTTGAAGCATTATAAGAGCTTAGAAATCATTACTCCTACGAGAGACGTTATTAACTATCAGCGTCAAACCCGGCAACGAAAGCATTCACAATCTTTCCTTTCGGTCATCAAAATAATGTTTTAAGGTGATTCAGAATAGGAACAGGAGGTGATCTCGCAGCGGAAGGAGTCTCCCATAAAACTCGCTCACTTTACGAGATGTTATTTTTTCTCCTACGGTTATTTTATGTCCCTGAGACAAAACAACATCTCATGTTGAGGCGAACGCGAGGAGGAAAGAACGAATGGAGGCGAGAAGGCAGTAATAAGCATATTCGGGTGAAAAGAAATGTGTTTCTAAGGCAAGGAAAAGGAAGAGCAATCAGTGAACGGGATGGGATGGTGGATACGAACGAGCAGGATGGACAAGGAGACAGAGATAAATAGACACACACACATATTATATATATATATATATATATATATATATATATATATATATATATATATGGAGAGAGGAGGAGAGAGAGAGGGATTGCCGACGGTTAACGAGAGGAGGCAAGTTGTAAGGAGGGTATGTTAGCAGATTAGTACTCATCAACGAGAAAATGGAAACATTCCTATTGAAAAATGCAATAATAAGCTTCTAGCTTTCCTATAATGCATCTATCTGAAAAGGCCATACTTTAGAGCAATATAATCAGGAAAGACGTTTTTCACATTTGACTTAACTCAAAGATACATTTATCGCATCCATCTATTTAAGAAAATGTTCTATATTTGTCATTTTTCAGGCTTGCAATTTTTTCTAGAATCATTTATTTTAGTTTATTGCAAACATTTATTGTGATATTATATGCAGTGCAGCACAAATAAAATTATTTCATAACAATTGGGAATGGCAATTACATTCAATATTTGAGGAACTATGGGGTAAAAGCGCACCGCTTTGAATATCGTCTGCCGTGTGAGATCTTAAATCCTTGCTCTTAAACACACTCACCGGTCAGTTTTTGATGGAACGCCTAGAGGGGAAACGGGCGCGTTAGCACTCTCCAAAAGCACATCGCTCGTTTGACGACCGCTGTACTGCTCTCCGCATACATCATCGGCCGGCAAGCGTGTCTGATGCCTTGTGTTTGTGAATGCGCAGTCTCTGTGAATGACAAGCCGTAAGCGGGAGCGGCTGTTTCGGGAGTCGTAAAACCGAAGGCGCATCTTCTTCTGTGGAGGAACTCTTACCACAGCCCCTTTTGTAGAGAGCGAGATCACTCTGAGAACGGAACTACCTCGGGTCCGGATTGTACGAAACGGTCATCCTCAGAGGTTGCCGACATAAGAATTGTTACGCAAGTTTGTTTACAGGTCTCGGTTACCATTTCCACACTACAATGTAACAGAAGTAACAAAATATATGATATTGTTAGTAGTTTTATTTCGTAGCCGCGTGATTCATACATCGCTACTTTCTTTGGAATTCTCAGCAGAACTATAAAAACTACTACGTGCTACAATAAACATGTAGTAAACAAGTAGGTTCTCAACAGCACATACTCTTTCGCATTATTTTTTGGCATGAAGGACCCACAATACATTGATTCTGACTACACACCGTGTTAGAGGAGGTAATTTACTACATATAGGACAAAGATTTATCCTCCTTTTCGTTACCAGGGACGGCAATAAAAGTTTTTCTGTCTAGAAATCACCGATTTTCGGCCCACGATTACAATACTTTCGCCTTTTACGAATTAAGGCGAGAAAGTAAAAAGATATTGCCATTAGAGAAGTATTAAAACCAAATAAAAATACAAGATCGAGTATATGTTATTGTGAAAGCGGTAAGGGAGGAAAGGAAATGTTCAGGCAAACTATTCCATGGCAATTTCCGAGAGGAATTAGAGATAGATTGTTGGGATAAATAATAAAACAAACGTAACGTAAAATAACGTAAAATACCACCGATTCATATTCTAGAATTAACACTCGAGACCAACAACAAAAAGATGGAAGCGTATATAGGAACTAATATCTACGTATCTGGAGGGAAAAAGAGCTGTGATAGATGTGTGGGGCAGGCGAATCAAAGGAAATTGATGGAAGGTGACCACAAACCGTCAGATGACTTTCAACACCAAAGGAACAAGGTTTGGGTTTATTAAATTTTCATCACTTTGTATTTTATTGTAACGTTTACATTCTTAGTTTCTCATTCATCTTTTAAAACCGAACTTTAGCCTCCTCTCCACTCACCCTAACTACCTTTCCACCAGAGAAATTTCCTTTGATAAATTATCAAAGCGTGCATACAATGGAAACGCAGTGACATTCCGTTGCTTCTCGTGCAAGAGGCCAAAATGAAATAAGACATTCGTGATTGGCAGACGGCCCACACGCCCAGGCGTGCGTGCGTGCGTCGGAGCGGCAGACGTCGCGGCCGGCGGGGGCGAAGGCTCGGTAGCCGGCGTTGAGGCCGCCTTCGCCTCCGTCGCCGCCTTGGCCGCCCCCGTCGCCTTATCCGCTCATCTCGGAGGCGCGCACGCGATGTCCGCCCCTCCCGCGCCGCCCGCGCCGCCCGCGCCGCCCTCGCCGCCCGCGCCGCCCGCGCCGGCCCCGCAGCCCGTGGCCCCGCCCCCTGCGACGCGTCGCGTCGCGTCGGCCCGCGGGCGCCGTCTTCCGTGGGCGGAAGGCGGCCGCGGCCGCAGGAAATAAATATTTCCGTAATTACTGAATTTCGTCTGTCCTAGATGGGCCTCTAGATTTCGGTGGTTTCGATGGGGATAAAAAAAATGATAGCGGCCCACTTTCCCCCGACGGAGACAATGGCTGAGTCGTGAGGTCGTGAGGCGAGGGGTGACACCGCCGCAGTTGGCGTCAACCCACCCTCGCTCCCGCCGACAGGCACGATCCCCGTTTTTATAGGGAGTGATGGCGTAAGTAGACTGTAGGAAGTGTTAACGTAAAAGGAACTTTAGAGATCGTTTGGAAATTCACATACGCTTAGCAGATGAGTTATTTTAGAAACCAATCATAAAGTTGTAGTAGGAATTTCGGGCACCGTAGATCAAATAAATAATGAGAAATATTGTTGGTAAATGCTCTGGGTTCACTGACGATTACTTACATTTCTTCTATCGCAATGTAATGTTCGTACTTAAAGAATGACATTACAAAAGCCAATTCATAAACGCTAACTAGAGTAAAGATTCAGCTGTTGCAATAAATGTGATCAGGTGCCAAAGAAAAACGTTTTACGGAAAATTATGCAAATATATCGGCCGCGGAAATAGTAATAGTAATACATTCTTCAAATAGATATCGAGATGTATTTAATGTAAGACTTCATGTCACAAACACTCGTATATACTTTCAGTTGATAGAATCTACTCGATTTAATAAAGTATCAATCGTTGTCGAAAATAAAATGTCTGAAGTTTGAAAAACATACCTAATTATACACTGATAGAACACACAAAATCAGACATGATGTTAGAAAATATCGAATTGAAAAACTGTACGACACCACTTGGTATTGCCCTTCTAACACATGAACCGAATCAATGAGGACTTTCAAATAAATACAAGGCCGAGCTACCAAGAAGAATAAAGGCAACTAGTTTGCTCAACTACGATCAATGTATTCACATGTACGAAGATATTTTCCGTTTTTGCATTCTCTGGGTCGCGGTTGAATACATCCAACAAGAATAAACATTGGAATTATACAGAAAAAATAATAAAGCGATAATATAAACAAATACCAATATTCTTCCAATAATTTGATATTTTATATTTCAATATTCTTTTTAAATTTATCTGGTAATTTGCTTAATTTTTGTGGATGTATTTGTGGAAAATGAAAGCAAAAATATTTAGATAGAATCAGAGAATAAAATTTCATTATAGTCATCAAATTACGTATCTATCAACCAATGAAGTAAATAGTGCTAAACACGATAGCTGATTGGCAGCTAATTAGAAAAGGAGTGGCCACTTCCTATCCGGTAGTCCCACTCTCCAGAAGCAGAGATGCGGTGAAGGATGCCCGGGCAAAGAGAAGAGCTGCTTGAAGTGATGCGGCGCCGACGAAGAACGATCCGACTGACGGACGGACAGACGGGACGAACGAGCGAGCGAGCGGGCGTTGCAGCAGGAGTACGAGGGGGCCGGGGGGAGCGGGAGAGGGGGCGGGCGGGCGCAGAGGCGAGAAGCCCGGAGCGTGACACGGGCGGACGGCCGAGCTCAGCTCCCGCCCATTCATCAGAGCACTCTGCTCCATTAGCTGTTCGCCAGCAGAACGCTCCACCGTTAAGTACACAGGCGCACTTCCTCCGCGGCCGGCCGCCGCCGCCGCCGCCGCCACCGCCGGCGAGGTCGCCAACCCACGCGGCCCCCGCGGCGTTCGGAACGCGGCCGAGGGGACGCCGTGGGGGCGGGGGCGGGGACAGGGCAGCGCAGAGGCGGGGACTGAGAGCTGGCGGTGGAGTCTGTGGCAGCGTTGGTGCTGATGATGGCGACAGTGGAGGAGGAGGAAGGGAAACGGACTTGTAGATGAAGAAGAAAAAAAGAGGTGCAGTGGGGGAAGAAGCTGTAACCGCGATAGCAGGTGTGACTCCTGGAGGGAAGAGAGGGAAACGTGAAAGAGAAGACGGCAGAAAATACTGTTGTTGCTTTTGTTGCACTACTGCAAAACTGAGCAACATAAAAGAGGTGGGAATCCATGTTTTCTCCCTCAAAGTTAATCACTCGCATTTTCCGGAATATTTGAAGCACGTATTTGATAGTCGGTGGCACGAAATCCATTAAGTATCTATCAGTTCAGGCGTGTTGGAACAAAATGAACCAGTTTTTTGCTCTCAAGGATAAAGTATATTCTTGCAATCTTGCATGTTTTTTGCATCTTCACTTCTCACATCGTCAAAAATTCATTGTACAAATAATTAATAGGAATACGCGAATACCGTAACTATTTTATCGCTGATATCACGATAGGGATCGAGGCATCACTGATGTTAAAGGACGTGTTGGTTTGAGTAGGAGTTAGCGTTATGTTACTCCAATTGTGTTCAACACTTTCGTTGTAGTGGAAACTTTAACGCAGGAAAGAGCGACGAACCTTGGGTTAGAAACTCGTTTGTCTGCAAATAACGAAATTCTAGAAGTCCTGATGATTTGCATATGTAAACGAGAAACTAATTAACATTTTAACACAAGGATATATTATAGTATAAAAAATCATGGCATAGGGTGTGTATATGTCATTGCCTCATATTTTTTCCAGTTTGCAATTCACTGATAAGGCATCATTGGATAAAAAAACCAAAAACAATTTAGCACAAACTAATAGTAGGTATATTACGCCAATCACAAAGTACACAGAAAACAGCTTTTCGTAGAAACATCTATGCAAACGTCATGTATTACTCTCCAGTACATCGTAGAGTCATTTAATTTTGTATATCCGCGGATACAGCAATCTGAGCAAAGGACGTGTTTTTTGTGATGGCGCGCACAAAACCTGCGCACGCCCCCGTAGAAAGCTCCTCCGGAGGGCGGCCTCCAGCGGCTTGAGGCTGCGGCGCGGCGCGGCGCGGGTGGCGCGGGTGGCGCGGGTGGCGCGCGGGTGGCGCGGGGCGGGGCCCGCGGGGCGGGGTGGCGCGGGGCGGGCGTCGCCGCGGCCGACGAAAAGTGCAGCGGGATCCCACCCGCAGCCCAGCACGAATGCCAATCAGACCGCGACTAGGCGTGTTCGCGTGGAACCCGCGCCACCGCACGACACGTCTGTCTACCGCAAATTCCCGCGTCGAGGCTGGGGCTCGCAGGCCTCGGAGGCCGTGCCCGCCCAGACCCGGCCGTCCGCGCCCTCCCCTCCCGGCCGCCTCGAGGTCCAGGAGTCATGACCACAGGAAGCATACAAGAGACCATCTGCTCCGTAAGGAAGAAATTTCCGTTTTTCATCTAAGAGGTAGATCAGATTGGAACAACAAAAAACATTCTTTAGAGATACAATGCAAGCGATGTGTAAGAGAGAAAGTGCTTCGACTTTTTTAACGAAACTTACACTCATCATAGCTTTTGCTTTTGAAGTCATTCGAGGTTCGTTTTTTGTTCATTATTTTCAATATAACTCACTGGGGTTACGATATAGCTAGAAGGAAATCTGGAATGTGCATCTGGAACGTCTTAACAACACAAATATTTATGTCGCAGACGAATGACACGAGTTTGTACACAGAAATAAAAATGACGAAAATGATGACCAGAACAGGATTATGCATTGACTTGCAAAATGAGAGGAAGAGGTATGAAAGAACCACAACGGAAAACCGTTTGAAATATTGATAACTTGAGTTGGAACATCTTATCGTTATTTTTTATATATTCATCGTGATAAAACATTCGTATGCTTGATTTAAACTGACTAATTAGGTCATCATCAACATTATGTATATTTAAAACAAGTATGTATATGTTCTTATTATGGATAATTTTATTCTATTGAGGAGGTAAATGCGAAATAAGTGATAAATATCGTTAAATGTAATTCACATCATTGCTCTGGTCCCCTCATCAGTTCTTGACTCGTTTTTTCAATCAGACGCAAATCCAGAGAATGTTTAGCTCGTCAATTTTACAATACGACCACTTCCGGCACGCGCGTTGCCAGTGTAACCATCTGCCCCCGCACTATTCCGCATCGGGCCGTCTTCTCGCGCCGCACTCAGCTGACGTATGTCGGCCACTTTTTGCCGTTCGGTGTGTACATGACCGTACTCTTTGAAAGTTAGTAAGAAGCTCTGGCGCAAAAAAAGATGACTCACCACAGAAATACTATGCAAAAGGTAAAAAGGAGAGCAGCCATGGATGCGAAGAAAAAAGGGAGAAAAATGGACCAAGACGACGTGGGGGAAACGATAATAAAAGAAAACGAAAACGAGCTAGCTCATTGGAATTTGGTTTGGAAAACCAAAACCGCCGGGGGAGCGTAGCGCGTCATCAGCGTGCTCTGCGGAGCGGAGCGCGGCCGGGGGCGGCGGCGGCGGAGGCGACGGCAGCGTCTCGGCCGCTCCGCATCAGCCGCAGCCGCCGATCAATGGGGTGAATGAATGGGCGACCGCCGCCCGGCACCTCCACTGCCCGGGACCCCCCACACGGGTCAACGTCCCCGCGGCCGCACCGCCCTCGCCGCGGGTCGCCCCCACCCCCGGCAGGCGGGCTGGCGGCTTGGCTGGCCGGCCGGTGCCGGGGTGTCTGGTGACGGTGGCCCTGCCTCCGGCGGCGACGCCTGCCTCCTTTGGTCCAGCGGCATGCCCCCTTCGCCCCTTGCGACCCCCACCCCGCCCGCGCCGGACGCGGGTAGCCACCTGAACATGTAGGTACGCCACTTCCAGAGTCCGACATTTATTTTGTGATAGATGCCACTAACAATTCTCTTTATGTTTCAGTTTTATGTAATTTTCTTAGTCCTGCTGAAGAACAGAATCCAGTCAACTTTTCTTGGAAGAACGTCAATAAAATTATGAAACAACAGACATTGCGAGATTTATTAAATCATTTTGGATGTGTTGAAGTTTCTTCATAGTTCTTTATTACAGTAATGATTTCTTTGAAATCATTTTTAATGCTCAAGAACTAGGACAACAAGTCCAGACCGCTCTCCGTCTGCTGAAGCCGTGGTTCAAATTTCAATCGATACATGTTGAATTTGTGATAATGCAGAAAGCGAGTCTGCGGCAGATTTTCTTGGCGTTCTGCCGTTTCTCCTACTTCTCATTCTATTACGGAAGGGTAAATTTTGTCCGTCAAAAACAAGAATGTAAGTGAGTTCCAAAATTCCTGCGTAGGAGACTTCAATGCCAGTTCACAACTTTTGTTGGTCTTACAAGCAGCTCTATTTAGCGCTAATATTTTACAATTGTCCATAATTTTGCACGGTATAAAATATTTAAACATGGAAGCGAATATTCTGAGGTGAAACTTGAAACAATTTGTCACAAGGTTCGATGTGCAGGCACCCGTATACTGTAAAGTTTTAAATTTACATTTTAACAATGAACAATGTTACACAGAAAGCAACAGTAAACCATAAATTACTTTCATGACCATGAGGGTAGTTCACTTTGCAGTCAACACAATACCGGTTGAACTTCCCTTTGTGCCCGATTTCATACGAGTATATATTTCTTTGTCCGCGGTGTGAGTGATTACATTGTAAAGGACGACAAAAGAACACAATCGATGGGCAATCTTGTGCATCATAAGCCCACCCACGACTATCAACACACTTTCTTCCATTTAAGCTGCCGTCAACGCCGGGTCGGCCACTTGAAAGGTGAGAGCGCCAGAAAGCCAAGGGCCGCAAATTACGCAGGAATAGAGGCACGGCGAGGTGCGCGACCGCAGACAAAGAGGCGCAGCCCGACGGCGGCGCGACAGCCCGCGCGCCCGCCCGCCCCCACCCACTCCGCCTCGCCCCCTTCCTCGGGCGCGCCAGCTGCCTCACCGCCCCACCCCCAACCTCGCGCCCCGCCCGCGCCCCGCCCCCGCCGGCCGCGAGACGTTTGATGAGTCCGACCTCGCTGTGCGCCCCGCCCGCGCCGTCCTCAGCTGGACCCCCAGACAGGAGCAAACCGACGAGAAAATGATACTGCTTTTGTACGCGTCTTCTGCGAGTTGAGTGTGATTCATTTTGTTGTGTGTTGCATCGTTACAGTAGATGGGAAGACACAGAAACAATTAATGTACCTAGTTATTGTTCCAGAGACACATGCGATATGCTAGATACATTTTTAGTGAACTTCCAAAATTATGAATTCGAAATTTGAAGCACTGACAGCACATCATGACAACGGCTTCAATGAAATGCATAATTAAGAACGGAAAAAATATTACAAGCTGCTCCTATTATTCTGAATATTTTAAACAATATTCTGATTTGAGTCATGTGGTCTATTTTTCGAATTTATTTTCATCTAATATTTTTTAACACAGCAAATGTTGCATTAACTTCTTTTATTACACAAAGGAATATGGTAACAATTAATATTTATATTCACACATACTTTGAATTGAAAAATAGTTCAGTGGCAGCATTAAAAAATACATAGAAAAATTGAGATTATTTTTGTATCAGTATGCTAAAAAAATTACGTAACGAACCGTGCGAGTGAGACAAAACGAGGGCTTCTTATTTGGGGTGACTGATCACCGTCAGAACAGCCGCTGAGAAGAGGGCAAAGTGTTAGTTTCAGTTCCATCTGCGAAAAAATTTAACGGGTAATTTAACTCAACGGACGAGTCGTGAAAAACTGTCATTGTCCTTATTTCACCAAGATTATATGAACTTGTCAACAATACTTCCGAGAATTCTAGAGTTTTTAATGCATAAAACAAATGAATGTTGAGAGGAGCCCTTTCTGAATTTTATTCCTTTCAGAGTCAGAAATACGCCTAGATCATATGTCCAGCATTATTCTTACTTGGAACGAATTTTCACATTACGTTTCGCAATCGTATTCATTTTAAGCCAGCGAACAAAAATGAAAAAGAAAAGGTGCTGTTTGCAGCTGTCTTTTATTTTCATATTCCGCGTATTGCTGCGGCACCGTGACGTTAAAGATAGCCGCCCCTTTATTCCAATGCACCTGGCGCGTCGGCGAAGCCGCTGACCGACGCTGTGACTAACTTGCCGCTCATTAAGCATATACGGCAATAATTCGGACAATTTCCGAAACGATGCGAGTTGGCAGGCCAGGCGTTGGGGCTCCTGTAACTGGGCGCTGGAGAACGCTGAGTGGCTGCTTCAAATGAGCGTCGGCGGCGGCGGCGACGGCGGAGGCGAGGGGCGCGCGGCGCACATCTCGGAGCACGCGAGCCGACGTAAGCGCTATGTAACCACTATCGCAAGCCGCGGGGAAGCACCGGGGGCAAGGCTGCGGAGGGGTGGGAGCTCCGCCGGGTCGAAGGCGGCGGCAGGGTCGGGGACGGCGCGGCGGGAAGATCGGAAGGACGCGAGTGGTGACGGTTGCAGCTCGACCGTGGAAGTGGGGGAAAGAACACCACGCAACAAGCGAAAGGGGAGGGCCGTGGATCCGCAGAATGGATTTGGAGGTGGATGGCGAGCGTGCTAAAAGCGGCAAGGGTAGTCGAGATATAAATAAATATCAACACTTGCAAGGGGGAGGATATTTTCACTCGATGCGGAACGAAGTGTTAACACTCTGCGAGTGGATAAACCTACAAAGCCAGCATTCTTAGCAAACACCGAATCAGCGACAGTTCAACCGAAATCGAATGTTCGGAAGGATGCGACAGCGACGAACTTGGAGGCGAGGTTAGTGGAGATGATGTGAACGTGAGGGCCCGCGGCGGCGGCGGCGGTGGCGAGGGTGGCGGGGGCGGAGTCCGGTGGAAGCTGCAAGTCAGTGCGGCGGCGCACGGCGCGTCATCGCTGGCGACGCCAACGCGCCGCACAGCCCAGCGCGGCGAATTGGGCTGCCGCCGCAGGGTCAGACCCCCAGGTCCCGGCGAGAATCCATCTCTTTGTTTGTCGACACTCTCAGCAGGGTTGCTTTCCCTGCGTGGTTGTAGAAACGTGCGCACAAAAGGATACTTGACTTCCACATTTTAATAGGAATTAGCAAGATAAATGTTGGATCTGATTTATGCATCGACAGAAACCAATAAAAACTCTTAAATGACATGTGGGGGAAATGTATATTCTACGCATGTTTAGTTGAGCTCCAGACTCCCACTACTTTGCTACACATAGTTGGAAATTAATAATTACTAGCAAAGCGTGGTGGGTAACATTTGAAAACTAAATATTATCGCTTTCGAGTGATTGAAAACTGAAATGGGAACTGGTTGGGGTCGGCGCATAAAAGACTAGCTCGAGAGTATGTGAGCACCAAGAGAAATATTCCCATTATTGCCTAAAATCCCTTCTGATTATGAAAAATATTCAGATGTAAGTAACGAAATTATTTGTGTGTTTTTATTCAATAGAGTTTGAGCTAAATGGCAAATGATCGTACAGAAATGTATCTGTAGAGGAAGGAATCTTTATTGTTAATAATTTTTACGGGTATAATTTATAATTTAAGAAAAGCTTGGACGCTAGTAGGAAATATGAATATATTTCAAGTGCGCAAGCTTGATTAAGCAAATTCTAGAAAAACATGTATTTTTCTAAAATATCTACTAAACTGACGCACGACTATGAGCTAGTTACAACTAAAATTGGTGTCATTTTTCTTGATTATGAAAATTCGGAGCGAACACTAATAAAATTCAAGATTCATCATTTAATTCAAACGTTTTAAAGGAGTTGTCAATCTAGGGCGCTGCTGTGCGAATCGAATCGATGAAGGGCAAACAATGGGATGCAATATGACCATTCTGACCCATCTGCCCTCGGCTTAGTAACCTGAGCGCTCCATTGAAAGGAACCGCGTCCCATTGTAGTGGCTGCGGTCGGACGCCCCACCTGCTGGCTGGGACGGGCGGCGACGGGGAGCGGCCGGAGTGTGTGCTTTGCGTACGGCCGCTCACGTTCCTTTGGATATTGCATCAGATCGCTACAGCAAAAACTTGGTGTAAAAACACCACGAATCATGTTGTGGCATAGGAGAATGATACTCCACAGACTCAACGAGGATCCATCTCTTTGTTTGTCGACACCCACACGTTTTCCTCTTGAGTGTTAGTAAGAACGTTATGCTTGAACAAGTGTCTATTTTATTTTCATAATTTATTAGGGTCTAACATACAAGATTATGCAACGTGGACATAAACGTGTAGGTTTTACACGAGTTTCTGTTATTGAAAACTTACATTGATCTTATTCATAATGTATTCAGAAGATGTAGATGCTTATCTAAACATGAACGATCTAAATTGAGAACGTTTTCAAGACTGCGATTGAAAATATTTTTTATTAATTCTTTCGCTAACGTCCGATAAAAATAAAAGAATATTGATTCGAAAAATAAGCCAGCTTACGAAGAAAATCAGAACATAATACCAATTATCTCTAACGCAATGTTTATACTAGAAATGCAATTAAGGATACATTTTTGCTGCACTTCTTCGGAGATATCTTTTTAATCCCACGCAAAACAGTGATCCTGGAGACGTGCTTTTCATAAATAAAGTTCTCTTAATTTATTGGCTATCCATTCGGTTAGAGCCTTTCGGGGATTTTAAGTTTACATGCAAGAAAAATAATTTATATGAAAAATAATTTAAAATAAAGTGTGAATGTAATAAATCGTAATTTCCTATCGTATTAAACAAAGCTTTCCAAACAGACAAAAAATGAAACAGGTTTGTGTTATTTAATAGTGGTTCAGAATTGTTTGTCCTATGCTGTTCCACCTACCAAAAATATTTTTCAAATTAAAAGAAATTATAAAAGTTTGTGGCCGACTATGAGACATAAAATTAAAAGTAAGCTTTAAAAATTCTATCTTTCAGTTTATAGTTTAACATTTTGTAAAGGGAAAGCCGAACACACGGCTACAGAAACCTGAATCCGGTTTCACTCAATCCAACGTTATGCTTATAAATGAGTAATTCTGTTTACAACCCCACACGGTTTCATTGTCGCAGTTGTTTCCAGTGCAACATCCGGTCCTAAATGTTTTTGTGATTGGCCGGAGCGTTCTCTTACGTTCGTATGGCCTTTTTGTGAACGGTTACGGGCTCACCTTTCAAGACGGTATCGCTAGAGAGCCCGTTCGAGGAAATCGAGCGACAGAAAACCCCAGAACTCATTTTCGTCCAGTGGACCATTTCATCGCGTCCACGATCTCTTCCCGCGTCTGCAGATTGGAATCAGCCGCCGCCGCTGCCGGCGGTCGCCCAACCGCGTCGGACGAGCAGGGACGGCGCCGGGGGGAGGGCGACGGAAGCGACGAGGGCAAAAGCGGCGTGGGTGCGCCGGGGTGGTTGTGGGTGGGAGAGGGGGAGGTGGAGGCTTTGAGGGTATTTCGGAGGTTGCGGACGATGGAGGCGATTGCGGGGAAGTGTTGGCGCCGAATGTGTGACGGCTGACGATAGGCAGGGGGTGGGGTGGAAGCGGGCGACGGACTCCAGTCGATGCACGGGGCTCGATTTTTCGGACGTCGATCGATGGCCAGGCGGTAGGCCGTCCCCGCAACCCAACGCAACTAAATGGTGGAGCTGGCCAATCAATGCCAGGGCGGCCGACAGCCGGGAGGGGTGCTGGGGGGTGCTGCTACTGCTGCTTGCCCAGAAAACCCATGTCGATGCTTCAGCCGCGGCGTCTACGCGAAGCACCGCAGCTCTACATGAAGAGAGCAGTCTGGCCAAATCTATCATACAATTCAGAAATTACATTAACTTTAATGTAGATTTAATGTAGGACTGTACATGAATTTTAATGTACCCGATACATTAAAGGGAGGTTGATATACCTGTACATGTATACGGGAGATTGATGTGCCTGTACAACTAATAACTGAACTTACCAGTCTACATTAAATTTAATTGTGCACGTACAATAAATTTAATGTACACGTACTACATTAAAATTACTGTGCGGGTACATTAAATTTAATTTGCTTACATGAAAATTACTTTCATGTACTTTACATTAAAAGTAGTGCAGAAATTTCTGACAGTGTATAATTAATAAGGAGATTTGGTAATACTAATCTCGTTTGGATATTCAGTTAATGTTTTTCTTTAAAGGAAACCTTCAACATATTTTCTAAAATAAAACGAACTTAGCGTACCTCAAGCTACCTACTACTTTCTTTGCAAAATTTCATGACTTGTTATCAATGAAATCATCATTAAACTTTTATTAAATCAGTTTATTCTAAGAATCTTAACTGTGTTTAAAAACCTCATATCACCTGACTGTTTACATTATTTAAGATTTTCTCCAAGAAATTCGGTTGATCATTTACCCAAGAGAATCTTCGGATATAATATGTGTTATAAATCTATTAACGGGGTACTCAAAAAATATTACACTCAAATAGAAGATAAATCGTGTGACAAATTAACAGAATGGTAAGTTCTTATTGTTTGTATAATATCTTTCACCAAGTGGAAAATAAAAAACGCGGACCAATGGGCATAAAATTATCAGAAAACGCCTGGCAGGGAGTGAAAACACCTAGAAACGAAATGACTATGGGTTTAAAAAATTACGAGTAATTTTAAGTTATTCTGAGGAGGAGAGGGAATTATACATTGCATAATCGAATGAAATACATTCTAGTCTGTACTTAGGAAACGTGCTCAGAAATCACATACGTGAGATTTGGAGAATAAGCTTTCCTAAGATATTTTTCGAAATACTTCCATACAGGAACATAGTGATTCAAATTGAAACATTTACATAAACTTCCTACCTACGTATACAACATTACATATCCTCTGGAAATAACAATTAAAAAAATTAAAACGCCGAAATTATAGCAGCCCTCACATTTTTAAATTTTTTCTTTCAACATAAATGAAAATGTTAAAATTTCAGTTAGCTTTTGAGAAATATGCTTAAATATCTTCATTGTAACTACTTTCCAAATATCATATAATATTAAAAATACGATAATTATTTAAAATAACGTAATCTCATATTTGTGTAAGACTAAGAACCGAAAAACACATTGATTAAAGAAATAAAAAAAATAATGTTATTTCATTAAGTATAACTTTCTAGTTCTAAGCACGTTGAACGCACGAAGTAAACTAGAACAGAAAGAACAGAATAATCTGTTACGAGGCTTAATCGATAGACATAATGCGCTTGCGTGCCATTGGATAGGTACGCCGACAAGATATGTCAATTAAGCATACATTGTGTCACATTTGCATTGATAAGATCATATTTAAAAAATGTGCCACAGCCCTAAGGAATAGATACCGTGATCTGTCGATATTTCACACTGAGAATCTGTTTTTTAAAATTTCCTTGGAAAGCAGATCCGACGTCCACGACGGAATTCCCAGAATATCAATACCGGAAAGCGAAGAACTACTGATGTTAGCCAGGGCAGGTTGAAATATTATTTAATACTAGATTAAATGCTCTGCATTACCTGAGTATTTATTAATCATAATCATCTTGTTTCACATGGGCCCGCCCTGCCCCTCCCTGACCTGAAATGTTCATGATAGACATTGTTGCTACCACTATCGTTGCTATCGGCACCTGTTAACAGATTCATTGTTGCATACTCCCGTCAAACGACCAGGAATTATTTTGACCATCAATTACTCTATATGATGTATTGGAATAAATCAAAATGCATTTTGGAGGAAATAATATAATATATATTTATATAATAGAAGATAATAATTTGAAAAGTTATGCCTGACAAAACACTTCATTTCAGTAAAAACCACATCAAAATCGGTTCAGCCGTTACAGAGATTACTTCTGACAAAGAGACAAAAATGGTGAAAACAATTGTAAGAATTTTAATATTCTGTACATTATGATAGATTAAAAAAGACCGTTGTTTTGAAATCAGAAACAGAAAATACAAGTTTACAAATAATGCACGTTTCATAGAAATGCAATAGTGATCTTATATTTGAACTTACGGCATGGTAAGTTCACGATTTTCACGAATGTTCCTTTCGACATGCATATAATAACAGGCGAGAAACGAATCTCAATACATGTCGCAGATGCACATTCGTAAATTGTACTGACAACACCTAAATACCAAATAATGTTCCAATATTTAGGGGCAGTTTGACCCATAATTCAGTAACTTTCATTTATACTTCATGAAATGTAAGTCACCTTTACAGTTCACCGTAGGTGGTAAATACGTAGTTTCGTCTTTCGAACTGCCCTTGGCCAAGAGCAATGTGATTTGTATGACAAAGCTATACAATTCTTTCTAACGTGTCAAAAGTTAAGAAATAGAATAAGACGTTGGAAGAACGACTCAATTGCGTGTGAATGCTGATTTGGAGGGTAGCTGAACAAGAGTGAGATCTCATATGCAAGCGTAGTGTGAAAAAGTATAATAAAGGATACAATAAAGAAATTCGAAAAAGATGTTTGATTAGACGATGGGCAAACAATCAGGTAAAAAAACAAGACTTTGTAGTTTAGAACGTACTCTAAATTTGGCGTATGACAACTGTGAAATATCGAAAAACGTGAGTCGGAGCAAGCCGGCCTCTATGAAAGAAGAAAGTAGTAGGACGAAGAGAAACAATTGAAGAAACGACCATGAATGCTAGTCGAACGGGCGAATTCTAACCCGAAAAGGAACGAGTGGCAAGTCAAGGCAATGAAGCAAGACGCACGCGGGGTAAGCGAGGGGGCGAGAGGGGGCGCACGAGAGGGGGCGAGCGAGCGGCGTGTGGCAGCGCAGGGGCGGCGGCGAAGGTGCGGGCGGCGCGAGCGATCACCGCCACCAGATCGAAGAAAGCGGCTAATTAGCCGTTGGCGTGCGCGCACTAATTGCAGCGGCAGGGGCGAGCGGCGGGGGCGGCTCGGCGGCGAAGGCGGTAGGAGGGGCAACGGCGGCGGCGGTAGGGGCGGAGGCGGCGGCGCGCGACCCGCACATTTGTCACACGTCGCCCCAACCTGGCGTCGATACCGGGCCCGTCGAACTTCGGCGGCGGCGGCGGTGGTGGCGGTGGCGACGCCCTCGCTGCCTCGGACGTGGCCAGGCGACGCCCCGCCGCCCCCGCCCCCGCCGCCGCCGCCGCCCGACGCGAGCGTCACGTCGCGAGTCGAGAAGCCGGCGCTCTCCTCCCGAACACGCGTGGCGTAACCGTGCGGCCGTGCACCTCGCACGCGACTCGGACTTCACACGCATTGATCGCGGCGCGAGCACGCCGCGCCCGGCCGGCCGCGCGCCCTGGACGCTAGCTCCCCCACGTCGGCGGCTGCGACGCGAATCGCCCCGCGCCAGGCCGGTGGCCAAGACCCCGCCTCCGGCAGCCGAAGGAGTGCAGCATGGATGCACGCACGGAACTAGGGGCTCGGAAGCTTCTGGTAAGCGAGGAAAAGACAAAACCAAAGAAACTGATCGAGATCAATTTGAAAAATATTTCCTGAGAACCCGCAAGTTTTCTACTCATGTGAGAGGTGGGGGAAGGAGAGAAAGAGTGGGGAAAATAGAAAGATGTAAAATAAATGTAGGTTTGAGAAGTGTTTTAAACATATTCCAATATTAGCAGAGGAGTTTCAGTACTCTTCATACGTTTATGAATTATGTACAGTTTTATATTTCTGCGGTCCTCAGAGTACTCGCAACTCAATGACCTACAATGTGTCTCTGGTGGCGGTAGGAGCGAATGGGTACGTCGGTCCCATCAACCGCAGGCGTAATTTTTTGGCTCTGCAGAGAAACAAAACAAACGGTGAGTTTTTAGTAAAGATGTTGCAAACTACTGACCACGTCTTGGCATCAATGAGAGAGAAAAATCATACATCTTTAACCAAATACTAGAGGGTAAATATTTTCGATATTACAAGATATTTGAAATTAACACTCGTGTTTATTATAATAGACAATGAGGTCTATTAACAATATACATTAACTTTTCATATTAGAGTAATTACATTAATCGGCATGTTTTGATTTCAATACTACAAAGCTCACAACCGACAGAAAGGTGGATTCGACTCCTATTTCGTTTTATGCAACTTCAATGAAAGTCCAACACTTTCAATTCGAATATCCAGATAAATGTGTCTAAGCTGCATATTGTTGAGTGAAATAAATGCATAGAAATCTGAAGAATAAGAAGAAAAATAAAGTTGAATCCTGTTTTCTCTCTGCTGTGTCAACACGGCCGATCACTAAACCGCACTAAGCTACTACCAACGAGTGAAGACAATTTTCATGATGGAAACGACGATAACATCAGTCGGAAGGAAAAGGGCAGGGCAATAATAACGGTGGTCGTACATTTGGCTAGAAATAACAGAACGTTTTTTCTGTATTTACAAACTATACTCGACCCTAATCGTGCGTTGCTGGAAATACCAGGAATGAAGAGTAAGGGCCAATTTTCATGTCGCCACATTTTCACCTCCGAAACTTCTCCGAACTTCCGCGAAAGCTCGTACTGCTACCTGAGCCGTTTCTACCCCCTTCCCCCGAGTCCGTCAGGACTTCATCCCCTGCCACAACTCATTAGCTCGTATTGCTCGATAGGTGTATGGATCTGTTGACACGTCGTGTCGAACGCTGCCAGAGTGGTCGGTGCAAGAACAATGGTCCTCAATGATTACATATAGTCCACGAATGCATATGCAAGTCATAAGATTGACAGAAATGGGCTGTGAATGCCTCTTGCATTACAATATTTGCAGGAAGATCAGATTCTGTATGGTTTATTGACGAATCTGAAACTGAGACTGTAAATAATCATATGTGTGTGTAGAATTACCAGCCAATACACACTATTTTAGGAAAATAACGAAAAGGATAAGTGTAATGAGAGATGCCAGCTGGGAATGCATATTTTTCTAAAACACCTAATTAGTAGTTGAATTGTTATCTTTGTACGTAGAAATTAAAGTAAATGTTTTTGACAGCTAACGCGTCTAAGACTTCCCAACAAAATTGAATGAAGCACGGATCTAAAGAAACAATAGTTGTGAACAGTCTACTCAGAAGAGTGTGTACTCAATATACA
This sequence comes from Teleogryllus occipitalis, assembly GCA_011170035.1. Taxonomy (NCBI): domain Eukaryota; kingdom Metazoa; phylum Arthropoda; class Insecta; order Orthoptera; family Gryllidae; genus Teleogryllus; species Teleogryllus occipitalis. The sequence goes on from BLKR01002256.1 coordinate 93,128, forward strand.
TGTGCTTACAAACAAGTGCTCAGATTTAAAAATAATTAACGAAACCAAAAATATCCATAAGAGAGGCTAAACGAGATCCTATTAAAACACTGATTGTAAGAAAAAAGTAATTTGATTTGTTTCATATTAGTAAAAAAATAATACAAACTATATGTAACGTGTTACAATTACAGAAAACATATTTTCATTGGTAAATCAAATACATACTTGATTTTTATTATTGCAAGCAAAAAAGAAATCCACCCCCCGGATTTATTCGTATCACAACTAGCAAAAGGATAATTCAACAAAACGTGCTTATAAACAAGCTTTATTAATGTACAGAATCAAAATAAGAGGCCATCTCAGCATTTGCTCAATGGATCAAGGGAATCAACGAAAAACCTTATCGAGATGGGGTTTTAGTTAGAAACCCTTTTATCAGGAAAGCGGAGATTCAAAACCTGTAACTTTTAAACACTTCAATCGAATTTTATTCAATTCGCTGGCCCCAGTGAAGCGAGCAGGTAGTGCAAGTTGTAAATTCAGAACTCATACGCATACTAGAATAATAAAATTCAGTCTTAAAATGAAGGGGTCCTTCGAAACCCATTTGAAGAACAGAAACCTGTAGACGTCGACATTAAACAAAAGGAAAAGTAACTTTTCTTCAAATATTATACTTTTCATATCTCTGCACATAATTTGACAAAGAGCCTCACAAGACGAGGTCGGGAATATCCTGTGCAAGCAGACTCTATTTTAATTAAAGAGAGTAGTAATTTACATCTAGAAACAGGCACATCCCGCTTCATTTTTATCCTTTTTGTGGGCAATTGTTTCGATGAAAAATCACATTTACTTTCTTCAAGTGATTAATGTACCATTACACGAGACACTTCCTCATTTTTTGTTACTCAAATTTACAAAATGAAAGTCCTCGCTTCATTGTTATTGCCGGCGGAAACTCTCGGTGTCATCGCTTTCCACCGTCCTAAGTGGGAGGTTTTTTTCTTAGAAGCAATGTATTCAAATGCGTATCATTATGTATGCTGCTATTCATCATATAAAGTTTGTAATTTGTTTCTTTGGAGCACTAGGATTTTAACTTTCTTCTTTCCAAGAATGACGTCGCATATTATAAGTTGATATTGAACGAGTGATGATCAGTATTTCACAACGCTAGTACATGCATTTTTTTGGGGGGGTGGGTGAAGAATTGCTAAATGTTTTCTCAGAATACTTTTTTATTTCTGTAAAGTGGGAGACTATAACTAGCTCAAGAATTGTATCTTGCAAGGAATTGATTTTGGATTACAACTCTAACTCTAAATTTTGTTGTATAATAACTTCTGTCGTAGGGTCACTTTTTTAATGGTAGGGATTCCGAATGTTAAAGTACTGACTCTATTGTTCACAAGAATCTTATTTATGATTTAACTTCCTGACTTTCTCCCGTAACTGTAACAATCGATGATTCATCTGAAAAAATTCGTATACTTGTTTGTGCTGGATGGAGAGTGGCATTTTGGGCTAAGAAAATACTTTAGTTAAAAAAGCACATAATAGTAATTTAAGATACTAATCAGCCCTAAATTGATTTACACAAAATATAAGCGTATCATCTTTAATTATAATGGTAGGTGTTGAACAAAAGGGAGAAATTATTCTGTAACTACAATCTGTTAATACAAAGAGGAATAATGATTGAACTACACAGTGAAGAGATGAAGTCATTAGTCAGTTTCCTCAGTTGATATTGAAAGGCGGTTTGCCCAAATTCAAAACGCGAAAAAACTATACTAATTATTATCTTACAGAACTGAAACTAATTCTACACTAAACTAAATACTTCACAAATTCACGGAGAAGTATTTAGCAGATCTATAGACAATTTGCAACAATATTTATACAATATATAATATAGATAATATTATAGGTAATCTTGAATAAACTAGACGTTAATGAAAACAAAAGTCAATAGATGACTATTATTAGAAGCTCAATTGTCTTTTAAATTAGAGTTTAAGACCCGTTTCTACATAAAGGGTTTATATCACAGAAGAACGTTGTTCGGGGATAGCGTGCTGAATGTGCATTCTATAATAACACGTACTCAATCATACGAAATAAATCATACAACTCCGAATTACTCCTAGGATTACTTCTCAATCCTACTCCCAATGGGTTAGGCTTTTCAACGGGGTTTAAATGGTGCAAAATGGCGGCAGTGGTCTAGATCTGTTCATTGGTCTGACGGCGCACGTTACTTGAGATGTTCTCACATTGGTTATATTAAGCAACAGTGACGGTTGCGATATTTTTGCGGGCACGTATAACACATATTAGCATTGATCTGCAGCATTTTCAACGTACGCATTTACGTTTTTCATCTTGTTTGTATTTTTGACAAGAGATCCTAACGCGCCAAACAAGTTTTGTGGCAATTGGTGAGTTCATACCACTAGTACTGTTGTCATGGCCGAATATTCCATTTATATATATTAATCTTTTTACTAAAAGTCTTTTTTCTTAAATCACTATTACCACACGTGCTACAAATATAGGACTAGAATTCTAAATATAGATATTAATATACAAGGATGTATCTTCCGACGTTTCATCGCCATCAAAGTTCCATCTTTTCATTGGCTAAAGAAGGATCATGTAAGAACCGAAATGATTTTATGTTATAGATAACGGTTCATATCCCATGGCTAAATAAAAACAAAGACATAATAAACCTTAATGTGTACTAAAAAGCATGCCTGAGAACGTTGGTCATTAAAACAAATCTTAAATCACTTTCATCTAAAACCATTCATCACAATATCAGAAGAGACAAAATTGTCCCTGAAAAGAGATAAAATTCTGAAAAGTAGTACAGTATGAGCTACTTTTTAGTGAGAGGCAGCTTTCACAGTTCTGTTCCACAATATGCACATGAAGAAGAGTGACATGATTGGAATGGAGCTTTGTCTATATTCTTCAAAGTATATAGCCTTCAAAAAATGTTGAAGGATTGAATGATATTCTCAATTGTACAGTGCTGAATTTGGTTCAGTTAATAAAAAATATAGAATTGTTTGTATTTAAGTTTCAATGTTTTGCTGTATGTAATACAGCCATAATACTATTGTAGATGTCTTACTCAAGATTTATCATGTTTTCAACACATCTTGCTCGAATCATTAATAAGGATTTGTAATGTAATTGAAAGATGCTTTGGTGTCCGAATGAAATATTTTCTATAAAGTTTTGGGGATCTCTCTCTCTCTCTCTCTCTCTCTCTCTCTCTCTCTCTCTCTCTCTCTCTCTCTCTCTCTCAAAAGCGAATGCGTGAGCTGTGATGGTGTCATGCATTGTTATTAATGCTCAAAAGCATTCCAGATTGTTTGTCCCAGAGATACTGTCGTGGATGATAATAAAAACGGCGCATTTAATCTATATGGAAGCAAAGAAAGGAGAACACATCACAATCACAATCACAGACGCTGGCTCACAAGCTGACTGTTGAATCGAGATCCAACGCCTTGGCGCACTTCGCCCGTGAGTGGGGGTACGTCGCGCGCATGCGCTGCCGCCACCCGATCCGTCCTCAAGTCGTTGGAGACATTCGCAAACGGCCTGAACTGCGCTCGCACACTACCTTCGTTGCATGGACGCGGTGGTACCGATCTATGACGCCGATCACACGGAAGACCAAATAAAAGAAAAAATCAAAATAAACTAAAAGGAAAAAAATGATTTTTTAAAAAAATATTATTTTTGGGCGCCCCTTCACATTCACACCCAAAGAAAACGCCACTCCGTTTTATTACCAAAGTCAAATATCTTGAAACTAAAGGAATGTTTCGATCTGGAAATGTGCTAATCACGCAGCGATATCCCGAGCCATTGTTTGAGGAAAACACTCCTGTTGTGCTGATACTGAGCAAAATAAGATATGCATATGCATTTCTAAACATTTATAATATAATGTATTAGAATTGATTGGATGGGTCATTGTCAGTAATGTGTAAATCATTTTGCATGATCCACGTTTACAGATCTCCAAGACCGAAAAATTCCTTCCGACGGTGAAACCGACACCACGTGAAAGGTAGTACTTAAGCCAGCCTACATACTCCCTGCGGTTGCCAAGACGAGCGGATGCTCCTGGCAGCACCGGGAGGTTTCCGTAGAGGGCGCCAGCGGGGAAGGCTAGGCCCGGGGAGGACCGAATCGGGGCGGGCGAGGGTCGGAGGAGCGGCACGCACGCACACGCACGCACACACACACACGCGCAGCCACCGCGGCGGGAGCGGGGCCGCGGCCGGGACCGGGCGGAGCGGGGGCGGGGCCGCGGGTACCGAGAACCGGCGCCCGACGGCCGTTTAGTCGCGTAAGATCGCTTATTAAGCAACGCGCCAAGTTCAATTTTCGCCCGCGGCCGCCCCTTGCATGCACCCGCGCTGTCGCGGCCGGCAATTAGAAGAAAATGAGCGGAAACGGCGACCGGGCCGGCGTCATTTGGGGCCGGGGTTCCCGCGGCGGCGGCAACGGCGGCGGCGGCAGAAGCGGCAGGAGCAGCGTCCCCGGGCCAGCGACGCAGGATTTATGAGGAATCGTTGGCTGCAGGAGAGCGAACGCTACTGCGCGAACGACATTTGCATTTGCCTAATATTGGTGAAGTTCACCAATGCATACACAGTCCACATTTTCGACTCAATTTCTCAATCACGTGTTCAGAGTTTCATTTAAATGTTAATAATATTTTCACGTAAATATGATTATTTATTATATCTAGAATGTTATGTACCATTTTGGAAAAAAGCAGATTTTTAAAATATTGATCTAGTACGTATTTTGGAATTATGTAGGGTTCTTGGATTTTGTTGAGGAATATTATTTTTTAAATTTAGTTCATATAAACAAATGTTTATATGGTTATATATTTGTATCATTCAAATCATCAAATGGAACTTAATTTTGTAAGTGCATGTTTGTAGTTATGAACATGTACTGGTTAATATTCGCACAGAGCGTTTGTATTTTTAGTCAGTTTTCTTTATTTTGTACGTATGTTCTTTTTGAAATTTGTTTGTATGAATTTGTCGAATACTTTTTTGGTTTAGTTTTTAATGAATATTTTATTCCATAAAATTATAAGCTTTGTTACTTTATTTCAAATAATTTAAAAAATAAAGCATTTATATTGTTTTTATGGTTTTTTAATCCCGGTAGATTATTTGGGACGGGAAAAGTTAGCCAACTTTGGTGAGGCAAACGAGTTGCCTTGAATGCATTTGCAGATATTTAAAAAAATATAATTTCCCTTAACTAGTTTTCTGCCTTTTGCCAGACTCCATTGCTGGCTCTATTCTCCTTTAATTCCGACCACTTTCTTAATATTTTTATAACACAATTTTCAACTGATCGATTAACTTTCGTCAATTTCTATGTCTTCTCTTTCTTCTTCCTGCTTTATCATCTGTATCTGCTGCTGCAGAAATAACCTGTATTATCGGTTCATTTAGAATGATAGATTTTTACAAATATCTGATTAGACGTATTTATATACTATATACTAGTATACAAATGAAAAATGGTTTGTCTTCACAGATTCAAAACAAATATTAATCGCTTACTTGAGAATATTGTTCATACACTATCGTTAAATGGCAACATCGTAACGGAGTTGTGATAATAAACTAGGGCTGGTTCATTCAACAAGACTTTCCTGCCGAACGTCACGTTGTACTATGCATATTTTTATACAAAGAAGAAAGGGCTGACCGAGATTTCTCAGAAGTTTCAATAATAAAAAAAATGTGAGATGGTATTCATGAATTTTGACGAATTAAGAACGAAGAGTTTTCCCTTAAATCTTAAAGAAAAAGTCAAAAAATATAATTCTCTCAGTGTAACTGATCTATGGAAAATAAAATAATAGAGACAGAAATCAACACAAGTTGCACATTTTTATTCACGCGGTATTAATGTCTCACATACTGCACTACAGGACTGCGCAGAAGTAATGGGTGATGTGAAATAATAAAATCATCATAACGCAAATGGGTATAGGGATGCGTCCAACTGATTCGGAAATGTATTTTATAAAACTATAAGCCACTGAAGCAAGTAAGTAGTATTTCATTCGTTTCATCTTCAGATAAAACTTTGCAAGAAACTAGGTGAAAATGTATACGGTTCCAAAGAAAATCATTATGAAGGATAGCAAATGCACCGTAACAGTGTCAAATAAAACTACATAAAGACCTTCAATTTTCCAAAATTACCTAATAAAGAACAATAATATTAGGTACCAACAGAAACTGAATTTACCCTCCAATTATCTTACAATCAATCTCCTTGAAAACAACGCAACAGTGCCTCGCCTCCAACGTCATCATATAAGGGCCCTACCTTTCCATTTCCAGTAAATAGTAGATTTATCAACAGCGAGGTAATTGATAAAATATAGTGTACAAATTAATTATTATCACCTCTACATTTTTAGCTCATATACTTATTATTCTTAAAGAACAGATTGTATATCAGTATAAAATAAAATGAACAAAATCTTTCAAAAGTCTTCCACGCGGAACGTTTTTCAATTAAGCAAGGAGATAATGCCTTATCAGACGAATTAGCAACTCACGAGCACTCCTTTATCACGAAGCGGGCAGGTCCCGTTGGCAGCGGCCGGCGACTGAGGGCGTCGCCCCGCCGGGCATCGCCTTGCTTGCAAGCCGCGTCGCGGTCTCTTAAGTGAGATGCTACACCAATAAATACTCCATTTTGGTTTCAGGCAACACATCTTAATTAAAGATTGTACCGAGCAGATAAACGGAACCGGTAAGGCGAAAAACACTACAGCACGGCATGTTTCAAAATAATTGCTAAAATGGAGGAGAAAATTATTCATTCTGCCTGTCCCAATTCGCCGAGAGCCCTACTGGCAGATGCGCGAGCGGCGTAGGACAGTGAGCAGGAGAAAGAGGGCACAGTGAAACGAGGAAACGACGACCAATAAGAATATCACAAGGTTTGAAACGAAAAGGCACGAAGCCTTGGAGAAAAGAATGGCGTATTTCAAGCTCAGAGTGAAGTAAACGGTGCTGAAAGAAAGAAAAGTGCTTTCCATTATTAGAAAGAAATTGATGACAAGAATGAGGGAAAGACGAGAAGAAAGAACATTAGGTTGAAGTAAACAACAAGATAATATTTGATTATCAAGAGGAGAGGAGGTTACAGGAAAACCAAAAAGAGAAAAACACGAACATAATTTTGTGTAAAGGAATGAGAAATAGTAGAACGAGTCTTCCGAAGAAAATTAGATCAACGAGAAAATTAATGACAGGTTGAGCAAAATTGAGAATAATAAGAGCTGGAACAGAAACAAAAGAACAGAACGAAGGAGACGATTTCAATTTCGGGAATGGTGCAATGTGTGACAATGTCGTGAGCCCCGCAGCCACGCGAGGGCCGCAAAGGCCGGTTGAGTGGCGGCGGCGCCTGGGATGGCAGCGTCGGTAGCAGCAACAGCAGCCGCGGCGCGCGTGCAGGCGTCTGGCCGCGAGCAGGGCGGTGGTCGCCGGGGCGGCGGGTGGGGGGCGGCGGGGGCGGGGCGGGGGGAGAGAGCGTCCGGCCGCGAGGTGGGGCGTCGCGGCGCTCAGGTGCGGCGAGTGTTTGCGCGGCCGGCCGCCGGCTGCTCGCTGCCTTATTATCATTATTAAGTAACAATTTTCCTCTAATGCAGTGGCGTGCGCGGGCCGGCGGGGCAGGGGGCGGGGCGGGGCCCGGCGGGGCGACGCGCGGAGGGAGGGACCAGAGCCGCTCTCGGAGCCCCTCCTTCTCCCCTCCCCCGCCCCCGCCACCGCCTCCGCCGCGGCTTCTTACGGCGAGGAGCGCCACAGCTCCGCGGGCCGCGCCGCAGGAAATTAGAAACGAGAGACACCTCGTAGTTAATTCATCTTCGTCACGTTCCGGCCGGTCAGACACTTAGCCGCCGCCGCCGGCTCCTGACTCGAGGCGGTGGGCTGCAGGCCTCCCTCTCGTCCCCACCCCCGCTCCACACTCCGGGGGCAGCGGAGGTTGCAGCAGGCCGACGCGGTGGAGGTAGTGGCGGACAGCGGGAAGGCCGAGTTGATAGAGAGTCGGCTGCGAAATTCGAAGAAACGGATGGATCGGAGGCATCATTACTGCGTCTGGTGCAGCAGAGCTGTTACTATGATGCAGCTGAAGGGGAAATATTTGTGAAAATCGTTTGTGGAAACTGTAGAGATCACGGATATGAGAGAGAATGTGTGAGTTAAGATATCTGCAAAATAGTAAAGAAAAGAAGCGAGGAAGACCAAGTAGGAGTCATAATATTAATAATATAGGTAAGAAATGACTGTGAGGGAGAGATACTACATTCATCTGGGTATGACAGAGAACGTACTAGGGATCTTAAAATAAAGATATCTTAGCAGAATGGACGCTAGTGCGATCCGGAATAACTGGACAGTGAGATGCAGGGGACAAATTTTGAAACTGGGCATCAGAGAGGTGAACAAGTGTAGTACGATGATGGAATGACAAGGGGACAAAGCACAAGGGCAACAAAACTCAAAGAGACTGATTGCTGGCACTCGGTAGAAACGAGGCGATGGAGGTGATGGAAGTGGCGGGGGCGGTAGAAGCGCAGAGCTTGCACAGGCAACGGGCGTCGGACGCTGTGGGGGAGACGTCGGCGTCTCCAAACGGGGAGCGCGCGCGAATCTCTTTAATCTGCCGCACGGCCGCCTTCGAGTGCTCCTCGCACTCCACGCACTTAGTGGACGGCTATTTGTCGAGAGGAAAGACGCCGCCGCCGCCGCCGCCGCTGCGCCCAGGGGCTGTGACCCTACGCCAGCGGCGGCGGCGCTTCTCCGAAGTGTACAGGGCGCGGGGTCACAGCTGGGGACGCCGTATCTCCTGCAGTCAGCCGCCGCGCCGCCGCTGCACGGGCCCTTTGCTCTCCCTTCCAGGAACGACCCGCGCGGGCGGGCGAGGCGCGACGCCCGGGGCGAGACGCTCCGAGAGGCCGCGTCGGTACAACAGCCCGGGCCTCACGTGGTTGGAACACCTTGGGGAACGCCCACCGAACCCAGTTCTGGCAGAAAGCCCTCAAACAAATTAAGAGTGATTCTACACGAAGATTCTTAATTCTATGAAACACTGGTTAATTTTTTTTCTAGGGCTTTTATCCAGCCAACAGCCGGTTACCCTTAACGTCCCGATGGGACGCATATTCGACCATACACTAGACCAACAAACTTGCGGGTTCCTCTGATCTGGGGTCAGCAGAACGCGAGGCCCTCCGCGACAACACATACAAAGACAAGGGACAAACAACCATGCCCAAGGCGAGACTCGAACCCGCGACCCTTCGGACCGAAGCGCTGAGTCGGTACTCGCTCTTAGCCAACTCGGCCATCCAGATCGGCCACTGGCTTATACTATCAAAATAACAGATTGCACCAAATAATTTCTAAGTTTCATAAAAGAAATATATTTTAACTTTCAGTCGTTAAATTATAAATTAAATTATAATAGTAAATTAAACTTAAATTTTAAAAAATATCCTCAAGTCGTATAATTAAGATTTAAAAGAGATAATTTTTTGTACTTAATGAATATTAGCAGAAAATCTAAGTAAATATGTCATAGATGTATTACAATGTTCCTGTTTGGAAGTATTCTTGGAGGAAGGTGATGTATCCACTGTATTGACAACGCAGTCGAGTAGTACAAATTGTCACTAAGAGATAGTGAATAGTTTTAGGCAATACTTCGCAACACGTAACCGGCGAGTCAAAGTAAAATACGCAGGAATGACGCGCACTCTATCAAGGAAAAATGGCGGAGATAATTACATCATCATTTCTTGTCGCGTATCTTCAGACACTCCTGCTGCGAATACTATTAACCTTTTCGCAAAAACTACACGTCATAAGTATCTTGGCTGCTGCATCCTACTGCTGCTCCAACTGAGATATTAATATCGTCCATTAGGAACACTGAGTAAATATTTTGCTTTCCGAACAGTAACCGAAAAGTTATTTTGGTAACACTGAAACATTCCTCAGCAATGTAAAAACACGAGGAATCATTAATTTGGATTTAAACATCAAGGTTTGCATTAGTATGGTGTATCACGTTTGGGTGCCTGCTGTGGCGGAATTTTTAACGTAGTCTAGTAGCAGGTGGTCTTAAGACTCTTGGTAGCTGAAATGTCAAAATAAATGCTAGATATAAAGACGAGGAATTCATTAGACCGATTTTATTGTTATGCCAGGCATTACTGAGTATTTAATCATCTCTAGATACAATGTAGATACAAAAAGATTTCTCTTTTCTTGCATTTGTTACTCCTTGCACGAACAAATAATAAAAACCACAAACAACTTTTTAGGTTTGAAGATGGTACGAATGTATTACAATTAAGAATGCCAATCAGCCTTAGCTTTGTAAGTGCAAGATATACATGGATTTAACTACTTGTGTAACCACACCTTTTTGCACCCCATCAGTTGGAAAATTACTGGTTATAAGCCAGTCAATCCTCCGTAAATTCAAATAAGAGTATTCTCTTAATGGTGATATCAACGCAAATAACTGTAGATTGGACATCGCTTAAATTCAGTAGTTGTTTCACTCCCGAGATCTGGACAAGACACCAAACAGACCTATACTCGTAATATAATAAATTGTAAACTTCTATGGTAAACCCTATTTTCAATCTTCAAGAATAATCAGAAATGATCATTGCGAGTATTGCATGAATGTATATTGCACAAAATAAATAATTTTTCTCTCAACAAAATTGTCTACTCATATTTTTCTTGGGTATAAAAATTAAGATGGGCCTTCACTATTATTTTTCGGTGATATGTTCCACCCATCAAGTGATCATTGACAACGAATCGAATCTTTTGAAAACCCTCGGCATAGGGCATAATGTAAATCGCAGTCGTCAGAACACATAAGCTCCACTTCGCAAATTCATGAAAAAATGTTATACAATTGAATATTATCTTATTGTTTTTTGTCTTTTCTCGAATGAACAGGCTCCTTTAAAATTTTAGACAGAAGTTTTAGAATTTATTTATACTATGCCAAATAAATGTTAACATTAAACACATTTTGACCGTCTTTTTATATAGTGAATAGCAGTACACGAAAATCTCTTCCGTTGGTTCTTAAAATTTCTTATTATAAAAAACATCCTAAAGAAGAGAGTCTAATAACTTCCGAAACGTGATTTGAAGACGGTCAAAATGTGTTCAATGTGAACCTTTATTTAAAATGGTATAAATAGAGCAGCATATTTTTCAAAACATAAATGCAAAAGATAGTTTTACGCAAGACGAATGTTGAGAAAGCATTTACATCGTTTTTCCAAAACTTGTAATTTTGAATCACTAAAGCTAAAGTTTACTAGAGAATTTGTCGAGTTTTTATAAACCACGATTTGAGGGATGATGAAATGGGTCAAAAGATGCCCAAACGATATATAATTATTTTGAATTTCTTTTGCGGGGTTTGAAGAAACGCTCAATTCTAAAAGTTCTGTAGCCTAACATTTAAAAGGTCCAGGACAAAATCTTGGCACGGGACGAATTCTTCCTGGGACGCGGCCGGGTAGCGAGCGCCTGGGGCAGGCGCGAGGCGAGCGCGAGTGCGCAGGCGCAACGGAGGGTGCGCGTTGGTCGCGCGACCTCGCGCGGGCGCCGAGACAAAGAGCGGGCGGTCGCCTCGCCGCCTCGCCTTCGCCTTCGCCTTCGCCTTCGCCTTCGCCTTCGCCTTAGCCCTCGCGCCGCGCCGGAAGCTGGCCGCGCCGGCAAGCGGCCAACGCCGTCCAATGGAGCGCGTCCGGTGGTGGCGGCGGCGGCCGAGGCCGGGGCTGGGGGCGGCGGGTGCGGATCGGATCGGATCGGATCGGATCGGCCGGCCGGCCGACCGGCGGCGTCACGGCGTCGCGGCCGTGAAGATTGGCCGCGTCCTCTCGGGGGCGGGGGCGAGGGCGGGGGCGGGGACGAAGGCAGGGGCGGGGGCGGAGACGGCGGAAGCGGGGACACAAAAGGCGGGCGCGGGGCGCGCCGTTACACGTCGCATTCTTGGGCGCGTCGGCAGCTCGACACCCCGGCTGCGCTCCGCCGCGCCCGACCGCGCGCCCGCTCCCCCCTCCGCCCCGCCCCCGCTGCCTCCCCCACCTTCCACCCCCGCCGCCGCGGCCATCGACACGTGGACGCGCCGTTGCGGAGCCGCTTCCACGCGCCGCCTCGTCCCCGCCCACTACAAGACGATTTTTTAAGTCTTAATCGTCTGTAATGACGTGCTCCATATCTGCTCTGAAATATTCCGGAGTTTATCGGACGTACCCAAGCGCGGATTATTACCCAACTAACATACCACTCCGCTCGCCGTGCGCCTGCAGGTGACCAGAGAAATGAAACCAAGAGTAGACCAAAATCGCTAGGAGAACCGCATGGCCAATGGCAGTCTTAAACGTTGCACGACCAGTTACATTTAATTTCATAATTTCTATCATTTCCGGAAGACTTCGGTTTAAAAAAGTCATCAACAAACGCTATAGCATCGATGGATCTAAACCCTGTAATCATTCATAATTGCTATCAATATTTGTTTATCTAAATTATTTATAATTCAATGAAATACGCCTAGATTGCAGTTCGTTGAAGTGTTGGAAGAACTTCGAAGAAACAGCACTACTAAGATCAAAGAGCAATGAGGGACTTCGCACAAAGCAGTGATACCAGTATCCGAAAAATGAAGGGCGCTAGCTAAAATTTCTTTTCTATTACGCACGTGCTTATTGAAATCCTCTGAGAAGTATTAAATACATACTTAAGGTGAACACACATTTCCTCCTGTTAAGTCTGTAATACGGAAGATTGATGAAGACCGGTTAGCCGTACGTGCGCGAACCCGCGTTAAACAGTCCCAAAATCCCGGTCGCTGGGTTGCCCCAGCAGTTTCACCCCGCGTGCTTGCGTTCATACGCCGGTAATTTCGGGGGGCGGGGATCCTGGGTACTTGAAGCTTTGTGGAGGCCGGGTGCGCGGAGCACACGGATCGAGGAAGCTGTAATCAACTGTTCAAACAAACACTTGCAGGGGATAATTCGGCGCGCGGCTCTCGCACGCGGCGGCGGGCTCATAAATCATTGCGCCGCCGCCACCGCGCGCCTACCTCTTCCGCCTCCGCGGGCGATGTTTCTTCAAACGTTCAAGCTCATATTACGAGGAATGGCTACGATACGACGTATTTTTCTAAATAACGGTATTCTTATTTCAGAGATCGATTTATAACCGAAAATTCTTTGAAACATACAGTAATGTAGAAAATGTAGTGGTTTTTAATTACGAGACTATGATATACGTTCCAAAGTGAGGAAACTATGTTTAAATTTCACAATTTAGCTTCATTACGAAGTGAATGTCTCTTTAGACACTATGGAGACGGCGTCAGAATCACGTCTTGCTACGTTGTGTATATTTTCCAGTGCAGAAAACGGGGATTTGCATCTCACTTAACTTCTTTTCCATTTCAAGTCGCGATCCACAATACAAAAAGGTACGTTGATAAGGGGTTTCTCCTCTCCAGGAATCCTCTCTAGGTCCTCTCAGGATTTCGGACTCTCCCTCTTCGGGTATATCCTATCACGGAGGGCACCACTCCGGGAAAAGCACTAATATCCTATTTGATCTCCCTACATGTAGCAGTGTCGCGCACGTACGTAGTCGTGTGTGTTTAAGGGTTGAGGAGGGAGACGAGGAGGAAGAAGAGAAAACCGCGCGCGGTCCTGGACCCGTATGTATATGATCGGCAGCGGAGGTGGAAGCTGCGGTGCGAGCAACGGCCATGATTTATGAGGCGCCGGCGTCGCTGCGACTGTCGTCGCGGCCGCCTCCGCCGCCACCCCCGCCTCCCTCCTCACCGCTCCCGCTCCACCTCTACCCCACCGCCACCGCCGCACGACCCTCACCGCCAACCCCGTCCCCGCTGCCGCTCCTGCCGTCCCCCTCGCCGTCGTTGTCCCCAACGCCGCCCCCGACCCCGCCCCACCTCTGTCCCGCCCCCACAGCCGCCCCACCCTCACCGCCACCCCCGCCACCCCCACCATCTCCGTCTCCCTCCTCGCCGCCGCCACCCCTAACGCTGCCCCCGCCCCCGCCCCACCTCTGCCCCGCCCTCACCGCCGTCCCACCCTCACCATCAACCCCCGTCCCCGCAGCCGCCCGCGCCCCCGCCTCCGACCCCGCCCCCAGCCCTACTGCCGCTGCCGCCCACGCCCTTGTCCCGCCTCCGAGCCGTCCAGGCCGCGCGCCGCAACCGCCTGCGTTGCCCTCCGGAGGCAGCCGCCTCTCGCGGGGCTGCGGGCGAGGCGGCGGAAGAAGATCTCTCGAGCGCCGAGCCCTGTCTCGTAAACGTCGCGCGGCGCAGTGCTCCCGTGCGCAGCCCGCGAGGCGCTGTCTATTAACGCGGCGCCGCTTGCCAATGGGAGGAGCGGCACGGCGGCGTCCGAGCGTTGGAGAGAATTGGGAACTATTGCTGAAACACTGTCGTAATCCGATGTGCTTGAACAAAACTTTTTTATTTCCAATCAATGTAATCACCGTGATACTTTGTAATGTTCGAAATATATTTAATGTAGAAAAAATATCAGTACCTACATGAGCTTCTGTTTGACTATATTTTGAAGAGATTTCTTTGTGTTAGAGTACTTACTTAATATTTGGTACACGTTTTAAACTTCTATTTATTATGATTCAAGAATGCTGCGAAATCGGGTAATACCTTGATATTTAAGTAAATTCATTCAGCAGACTTCTTGAAAGAGTGTCCGATAATGAAATAAAGTGTTCGTTACATATACGACCGATTATAATTAAAAGAAACTCCTGCTTAACTTTCCTGTATATGTACAACTTGTGATAAAATATATTTGTTTAACAACATTGATTCACAATTTATTGGCGAGAATAAAAATATGTGAGAATACCTTCTTTTAAAAGTTTGAGTAACAAAATTATGTAATTATCAATACACCAAAAATGGTGTATTTTAATTAAAAAATGATTGATTTTAATTAAAAAATTAAAATCAAGAAAACACGAAACTTAACCCAATCGAATTCTAAAGTTGTGTAACAATATTTCATTTTCTTTAGGAAGTGGGGAACGCCACAATCAGGCAATAATCAGCTGTGGAAAATAGAAAATTAATTAGTAATAGCGATGGGACGCGGTACGCTGCGCAAGCAAATACCGACTCGCCGCCATACGATTGGTAAGCCGGAGTGTAACTAGAAACGTGAACTACTGTCTGGTTCACGAAATTTATCCACCTACAGCAACTTACTGGAACTGAGCATTATAGATATTATTTCTGAATAAATAACTTTCGACGTCCATGGAGGGCATCGCGGACCCAAGCTAGAAATACATCTTTATGTCAATTACAATTCTCCTTGCGCCGGAGAAATACGAGAAAGAAAATATAGAATTCCACGAACAATAATTTCGTTAACGCTTCGCAAATTACAGAACTCTTCGGCGTTCAAAATCTAACACGATGGGTAAAGTAACGCGGGCAATAAATGGGTGCTTACGCCGGCATCCCAAATGTTCCTTCGTGAACCCGAGAGGCGTCGGGGCGGGCGCAGCCGAGCGCGAAATGAGCCGGCGTCCAGCGATCCGGAGGCTGCCGAGGACGCAGGCACGCAGTCGCGTCACCGACTGTACCGCGCACGTTTTGTGAGGTAGCGAGGTTTCAATGATCTGCATCCGGCGTGATTTTCAGGCCTTCCCCCCCCCCTCGCACTCCTCTAACCAGCCTTATTGCTTTCATTGGGGGGGCCGGGGGGAATAAAAGCAAAAGGAAGGAAAACGTAGCCGCTCTTGCGGGAGGAGCGTTAGCCTAAATGTGTTTCTTGCGGTGAGCCACCGACCCGCCGAAGGCCCTCCCATTCATAGTGAGCGAGCGGGGGGCTGGGAGCGGGGGCGGGGGCCGTGGGGGCGGCTGCGCCCGCGGAGGCCGCGGGGGCGGCGTGTGAATGGGCCGGCCAGCGTGCGGCCGTTCGCCCTCCCCCGCGCCGCCCCGCGGCACGTGCGAAAACGAAGGGCTGCCCCGAAGGCTCCACGCCGGCCCCTGGATCGTCGGAGGGGCAGTGGGGGCCTGCTCCATTGAGGCGGACGAACGCCTAGATCGCCACCCAACCCTTCATGGCGTTCTGAGCACCTATTCATACGAAACAATTTTTAATAACAAGATGTGCAAAATAATGTACTTCTTTATTTCTGGGACCCGATAAGAAGATTTCCTAATTTCTAAATCTCTGGAACACGACTTTTTAGTGTCATTCCTTCAAAAAAACAACTAAAAATGGAGCATTATGTTATTTAAATAAATGATTCTTGCAGAATTAGAAATATATGATGAGGTAATTTATCAATGTAAACTTTTAAAACTAAGATGAGAAAACTGGCTGTAGAGCTAAATATTTGTCCAAAATTGTAATTGAGGATGGGAGATGGAAACAGTAAGAGTAATAACTTCGTTCGCGTATCTCTGGAGGGTTTCCTGTATGTTTAAAATATTAATAACTTTAATAAAACGATAGTGTATTTTTGTTTGTTTCTTAATTTGCAATACATTTGCTTGAACACATTTATAAAATGGCTCGACGAATAGAACATTAATTAAATTCTACAAAACCCATTTCGACCAAGCAGACCGGACAAATTTCGCACTGCAAGCCAGCTGGACGAAGCCGGCGCGGCGCTATCTAGCCGAGTCCATCGGGCGCGTTTGTTCCTTTTTCAAATCAATTTCTCGAGCGCCCCGCCCAGCGCCCAGCGCTGCCTCCCGCGCCCCCCGCGGCCCACCCCTGCTCGGCGTGTGTTCGCGCCCACCGCCACTACGCGGTTCCCGTTATGGCAGCTCCCGCGGAGCGCGGGGAACACACCGTTACCGCCCAAGAAATCCCGATGATATCGCGCGAAGGCTCTCGGCGCCGCGGGCCGAGGTCGCCGCGGAGGAGCGCGGGCCCGCGCGGGGCCTGCGCGGATTTCACGCTGCGCAACCACTTGAAGCGTAGTATCCACTTGGCTCTCCCGGGAGACGCCGCGTTCTAGGCACAGGTGCCAACGTTTCGGCCGACAAGCTGCGACCTTCCTCGGGGCGAAATGCCCTGCGGGCGAAACGTTAAACGAGCAAGGTCGCAGCATGACGGCCGAAACGTTGGCGTGTGTGCCTACACTTGAGTTTTTCTTACGAGGCATCTGAGGGTTTTATCTCCAAGATTGAGTACGGCACGGCTTTTCGCGTCTTTCTCGGTCGTGCCGCGAGAGTCTCTTGATCTGCAACACTGCTTCATACGGTCGAGATCATGCGACATCTTGCGGCAGGACCCAGAAAGACGCAAAAAGTCGCGTCGTATTCCATCTTGGAGATAATACCCTCAGATGCCGCGTTAGAAAAATCCAAGTATAGGACGCGGCATCTCTCGTGCAGCCGAGTAGATACTGACTCCGGTTGCGGGATCCTACGTTTTCAGGTGAAGCATCGTGAACCAGCAACCAGTTAGAAGGATATAAGTTACAGTATTGTATTAGTACCTAACCGTTGCGATTGATACGAGAAAATATGTGCTGTTTTAGCACGTTTAGTTACTTTAGATCAACTCTTCCTGCAGCATTGCCCTTGCAGTAAATAAAACTGCATTAGATTTGATTTTTTCGTTGAAAATGTTAAAACTGTATGTGACGTATGCCAATGAAGTATAAATTTGGACTGGTTTTCTTGAAGTCCAGAATCCCTTCGCAACCCTTTTACTATTCATGGATGGAAAGATGAATACCAACGAAACGTGGTTAGAAATATTTGAGAACTATAAATTTTTACTTTGAGTACAATAAATGTCCATCAACTAACAATAATGAGACTAGGCGGATTTTGCTCCGCAGATTCTTTTACACAGAAATAGCATTATAACGCAGGACAACTCCCTAACCTACATGATTTTGATGACTGTATTGACGTATGGGGAAGAAGAATAATCTGAACATATTTTCTCGAGCCTCAGAATCCCTACTCCACCCTTTAAACCACAGAGTTGAGTGATGAATGAAAGTACCAATGATCAGCAACATTTGATATTTGAAAACAAGATCTCTCAAGAAATAGAAAACTTCAATCAACTATAAATAATGAGCCTGGGTTGTTTTGGGCCACGCAACTTGATGAATTTGGACAATTTTGAACAAATTCGTTTTGACTCATATACAAGTAAATTTTAAATTTTACAAAACAAATTTCCAAGAACAATAACACAGGCTCCATGACATATAACGAACAAACAATTACACTGTCTGAGAACTAATTTAAAACCCCATAAATTATTTTGCCTATTCAGATTACAATTTCATCACCAACCTACCTTTCATAAATTACACGGCGTTTTAGAGACTTGCCAAAAATCCTTCTAATAGTACTAGAATAAAAAAATAGATACCTATTCCTTGCTTTCCATCAAATGTTACAATTACAATCGATCAATTATGCTTTGAAATGGTCTAGGAGTTTGCTCGCCCAAAATAAAATGAAATAAATTTAAGTTACGGTAGCATTTTAATTAAAATTAAGTAAAAAAGTAATCGAAAGTTAATTGAACTGACCTATGAGTACTCCATCGAGAAAACTAAAGTAGAAAAGAAACGCCGTGTCCAGCGATTCCGCGAAGTCTTAGAAGGGGACCGTTTTGCGCGCGTCGCTGAAATACTATGATCGCGACTGCATTGCAATTACCGTCATTAGACAAATACCGAACGACGTTTCCGAAGAACAACGTAGTGTCTCCGAATGATTGTTTCATGCCGTTTCGCGCGATTCGTGGTATTATGCGTCGCTGCCGAAGAGCGGCGGGAAACGGTGTCTTGTAAATCAATATATACTGCCTCCGAGACAAGTTTATTGTGACGAAACGAGCTCTGCTGGAAGGCGAAGGGGAATCAAGCACTGCAACATTCTCCTCTAGAAAGGAAAACAAGAAAACGAAATGGGAGAAATTAACCTTTTTTCCCCTTCAAGTTATTGAATTCTTCAGAATCGTTTATGGCTGCTCATGTAGGAACGCGTTAGTATTAATGTTGCTAATTTAGCTACATGTTGACAAATGTTTTTAAATATTCAGGGTAAGGAACTAAAGTTAATTCACATTCCTCTTCAACACATTTCCTGCGAATTGTTTTTATATTTTTTAAACATTTATTTTATAAATGTCGCATCAACTACAAAGGTTATTAGCGACATCTACAAAATGACATTATTAGTTCTGTTCATGTAAAGTTATGACAGTTTGGATGGGAACATTCATATCAAATTATTATCTAGTTTATACATTTGTGTTATTCTGTGAATTGTGAATTTCTTTTACCGTAATTTGTGCAATTCGTGCTCATACAGCTATTATGCATCAGTAAGCAGAGATACCCATCTCTCGTTGTTTTAAGAGAATATCCAGTGAGAAAAATATTTTATACCTTTATCCCTAGTTTATTCTTATTATATTCTTCCTTTGGCCAGTCACAATTGCAAAATAAACTTGCGGGTGTCAGCGAAACGAAATCATTACAAATCATGCAGCCGAGGCAAATCTTCTAGTCAGTATTAATTATTCTGATAGTAAATTGGTAGAAGTGAGTGTGGTCTTTAGCGCTGAAAAAAGTTTTTCAGAAAGACTTAGTGAAATAAAAAATGTCGAAATCAATGTATTATAACTTTTCTCAGAACGCTTCAAAATTAAATGCGTCAGTTGATCAATCATTCAACTGCGTCTTTTTTATATCTATTATTATTTTTATATCTATTATATCTATATATTTATTATTTTGCATATCATATTTTTCTGCTTTTAAGCTGGGAGAGAGTGAGTAAGCCATGGTTCCAAAATGTAACTGCCGCTGAATTACCCTGAAGATTGAATATTCTCTTCTCGCAACCATATTCTTTAGAAATAACACTAGAATATAAAGAGATAATGAACAAGGGAAAAGACGCGAAAAGAAAGAAGTGACATGTCGTTAAATCATTAAAAGCTTTTGCAATTTTTTCCTTTACGGTAACCAAGATTTGAAACGTGTTTCCTCCTTTCTGTAGATTCTGGGTGGAAGTAAACGATTCTCTGAAGTTCAGCACATGAGAACATCATGTAATTTCGTATAGGTTGAACATGCTGCGACAAACTCTGTGAGAATAGATTTCAATCTCTCGCTTAAACACAATCCTCTTGATAAGAAGTTTAATAGCATGATTTGCTCATCAGGAGAAAAGGAAATTTAAAAAATGAAATTCCCTAAAATACCAATAAAAATAGAAGTGTTTCTTTGTATCACAAATAAAAAGTATTTCTTTTGCCATTTATGAGTACAACACCATTGCTGAGAAGAAATTCAGATTGTATAAAATCAAAATTTTTTCAATAAATTTCTAAACATGGAAATTAAGATGTGCTATCAAATATTCCTTGTGTTTATCACCTGTTCCAGACGCAAACAGTGAAGTATTCAGCGTCAACTTCAAGCACAAGAAATTCTCATGCTGTAAATGGAATAAATATTCATATTAACGTTTTCCGTAGAAATACATTATAATAATACCTCTTAAATTATATTCTATTTTTTAAAAATATTCTGAAGCACATGGAGTTATAGCTTCTACGCCACCACACACATTTTCTGGCACACCAGAAAATGCCAGTTTTAACACATAAGGGGGAAATACAAGAGAAAGGATTTGCGGAAATAACACATCGTGCGTATAAAATGTTACTTCAACACTCTACGTACACAGCCATGGATAGCTCTTTCTCAATATGTAAGCAAATTTTATACTGTAGAATTCGTTCATCCGGGAAAATCAATCGGAAATGGAATGAGAAATGCTTCCGTCAGAACATTAGTATACATATTGATTGCTAACATTCTACCTTCGTCGCGTATTAATAGGCACCCAGTGGTGATAGGAAGAGCGACGCATATTGGCAGATTGTATCTAAACACACAACATTATTCCTCGCAACGCAGAAGGCTTGCAGCGCTCCGTACCTGTCACTTTTCTTTGTATGGGTCGATTATCAGGTGTTCTCGGCACGCAGAGCAAACAAAGACCGCATATAGAGGCAATGGAGTGAGTTTGTTCTTACCTACCAACGATTCAAGGTTCAAAATTGAGAGTAAAGAATAATTTTCATTATTCTGCCGAATTCTTCGCCTTATTACGAAATTATCATAAAAATATACGTAATATGATGAGAAATCTATCTATAAATAGATCATTTATTGAATAATTTTGTGCTACTAGCACGATGCGCTGATGTTATTTCGGGGCCCACTAAGAACTTGAGGACACACTAAGCAAATCTCGATACAAAACTCAACTGAAAGAACCACATCAACAATAAAATACAAAAGGCCAAATTGAGATTAACCCAACTCAAACCATTACTGAATAAAAACTCCAAACTTTCATTAACAAATACAATAACACTATATAAAACCATCATAAGACCCATAATACTATACGCATGTCCCATATGGACAAATGCCGCCCCATCCAACGTAAATAAAATTCAAATAATACAGAACAGATTCATCAGAACAATCGCTAACGCCCCATGGTTCATTTCACATCAACAACTCCATAGAGAATTAAACATGAACCCAATCACCTATCAAATAGCACGCCTATCCAATAATTTCTACTCCAAATTTAACTCAATAGATCAACTAAAACAACACAATTTAGCCTCAACGAACAACACACAGACCACAATAAACAATAGATACCCATTCGATTCATTCCTAAAAATATTCTCAAGCATTTGTGAACAGTAGGTACTCTCATGAGGAATCTACCTTAATGTAGTAGCAATAGTAGAATTAGGTTAAGCATAGTATGAAGTTAGTAGTAAGTCATCATTACATATGAAAGAGTGTACAACCCAACAAGCAATAAATGATAAAAAAGACACACTAAGCGAGTCATCTATTTCTTGAATCCAATATCAATTTACAATTCCCTTCAATTCTAAAGCATATAAGAAAAAGACATGTCCATTATATTCAGGGATATAATATAGTTTAACTAACACAATAGTGATATATGATTAAAAACTATATTCGAAGGTGTTCTTTTTAAAACTTATTTTTATGGTGTGGAAATTCCATTGCATATTACGTGTATCGTATGCGTATCAGAGATTAATTAAGAAGTGCAAAATCTAAATATATTCTACTTTTCGATGCACAGATACCTACACTATTTTCTGTTTTGTTTAAAATAGAGCCATAGAATTATTGAGCTCATCATTCCAATGGAGATACCAAGAGCATAATAAAAGATGTGATTTAGTCTCTGATGAAGCAAACTGATAGTAATTAGGAACTCGGGTATGTATAGTTTTCGAAAGGGTATTGGTAGGAAAACATTTTTCCAACTGTTAATTTTCTTAAAGTGAAGGCCCGTTGAAAGAAAGGAAAGGGATAACGAAGACCTCAGATGTTGGATGGCATAAAGCAAAAATATATCTACTTGGAATGCAAGTCATTAAATGGATACAGAGGAAATTATGGAGCCAGCAGGCAAAAACAAAAGATTTTGGTTTCGTTTTCCTTCTATCTGATTTACTCCACGCACGTCCACCTCTTTACTGAACTTTGATAAAAGGAATGCATTGAAATCACCCGAATACATCCCGTGCGCGGGGGACGAACCGCAGAGCGCCAGGTTAGCGTTTAGCCGCGTCGCTGCGAGTTGCGTCCCGCTGCCCGGCTGAAGGCACGCGCGTCCCCAGCTGCACAGGAGCTCGCTTTTCGGGACGGGGCGCAGCACCCTTCCGCCGACAAAGGCGACGCGATGCGGCGAATGCTAACGCGTCGTAACAGCTAGGCTGGCAGCTACACCGCTCACTACTTGACTATTGCCTTGGGAGTAAAAATATAATAGGGACGTTTTGCACAGCGTGAAGGTGCTTAATGTACACCACTTTTGGGTCTCTGTATATACGCCAGCACTAATTCGAAGGAATAGTGTTAATTCGCCGGATTTCTCGGGCGACTTATATCGCATGCTAATCGATCACTCAGGCATACTATATCGATTTTTTTTCAACTGTGATGGCAGAGTGTAAATAAAAATACGTATATTTGATTAATAATATAATATTTATGTAATAATATAATTGTCCTCCAGTTCAGTGGTTGATGGACAGTTCTAGTCGAACGAATGCACATCAAGAGAACGTGGCATTATGGGAAGATGGCGCAGGTCGGAACTTCTTCCATTTCGATCTAACCGTTGTGCAAAAACTCGTTCTCGACTTCACACGCCAAGACTCAAAGTTCCTGTAGGCTACGCTCTACAAAAAGTCCCTAATATTACATTCAATGCACCTGGTATCCATGTTAACAGCGGAAGTATCGTTATATCGATATTATCGATTAATACATTTAATTTTTAATTTAGAGGGAGACATGTGACACGGGTTCCATTCTTGAGCGTAGAAGTGTTTTAAATACGAATAATGAAATTTATTATTCAACATTCCGTACAATTAATAATTAAATACTTTTTATAAATTCATCTTATTAAATATTCGTGTCTTAAATAATAAAAAATAATTAAAAATCCACGAAAACGAACTTTTTATGTTAAAAAAGGGCACTTCTGATGTCCGAAATGCCCTCCCCTAGCGCAATTTGAGGATCTGGGGCGAGAGGAAACTCGCATGCATGACAGGTGGCACTTCATCCGTGAAGCCCACTGGTTTAGAGAAGAACTCGTAAATAGTGGCAGAGCGAGAGCGGGGCGGATATAGCGGAGCGGGGTAGGGCTGTGAAGGTCTACAGCGAATCGGCACGCCCCCTCCGCGGGGCGAAGTCAGAGGCGCGGGGAGCCGCGGCGGGGAAGACAGCAAGGGCGATGGCGGGCAGGGTGGCGGGGCGGGGCGGGCAGTGGGAGCGGGGTCGCGCGCAAGACACGGCGGGGGCGGGGTCGCCCCCGAGCCGCGCACTGCGCCTGACTGCCGGGGATTAACGTGTCTCCGTGTCTCGGAGCGTCATTAGGAGCGCTACCGTCTCCGAGCCCATTTGTCAGCGCCACCCGTCCTCCGCCCTTGCTCCCTGCCTCCGCCCTTCCCCTACGCCCCTCGCCTCCCCCACCCGTCACCGCCCTTCGCCGCCCGTCGCCGCCCTTCGCGCCTCCCGCGTCCCACATCCCGCGTCTCCTCCTGATTGATTGGCTTTGCATTAAACGCCTGTGTTGATTCTAGCTAACAGCTAAGAGGAGGGCTCGGGCACAAAGCCTTCAAACAATGAAGGCGCCGCGGCGCGCGGCGTCGCTGCGCGGGCGTCCGCGTCACCACCTCCGCCTCCGCCGCCACCGCCGCCGCCCACGCCCTTGCTAATGGAGCGCCGCGGCCCGCGCCGCCGGAGACATTACTGGTAATGGCTGCGGAGCGACGGAGTGACTTGCCGAAAACCTCGTTCGATCCCGGCTTCGGAGGACGCAGCTAATCTGGCAGAGCCGGGGCCGGGGCCGGGGCCAGGGCCGGGACGGCGGCGGCGAAGGCTACCTCTCGCGGCCCGAGAACGAGCGGCGACCAACGGCGGAGGACCGGCAGGAAAAAGGGATAAATTAAAAACGGCCCGGTTAGCTGTAATGGCTGTGTGGCGTTCCGGACGAGCAGCAGCACCCGACTGCGGGCGGAGGGTGGCGAAGTGGGAGGAGCGTGGCCGAGGCTGAGACAGAGGCCGCGACAACGGCCAGTAGTGGCGGAGACGGTTATGGGAAAAATAGTGGAGGTGAGCAGCGGTAACGAGAAGAGGAGGCGGGCCAAGTGTTGCAGCGCGCGGCGTCGGGGACTATGGTGGGGGCGGCGGTGATGGCGGCTGCGGCGACAATGACAACAAAGACGACAACGGCGAGTAATGATAGTGGTTGGTGCGGTGGGCGCGGAGCACCTGCAGCGGTGGGCCTGGGCGAGCGAGTGGCGACGGCAGGAAGCCGCAGAGGGCAGCGGCGGCGGCGGACGGCGGCGGCGGGCCACGGGGGCGGCGGAGGCCGGCGGAGGGCGGTCGGAGGGCGGGCGGCGGTCGAACGGCCGGGCGGGCAGTCACTCAAGCGTCCTAAAAACCGAGACTTCGGGTTTTGAGATGCTCCTGCGCCGGCCGAGGGCTTGCGAACGGCCGGCGGAGGCCACGCAGGCGACTTTTTGGTTCGTTTTTTCCACTTTGTCTTTCTTTTTCGGGAGCGAGGAATCCGCGGACGCGCGGCTGCCTCAAAGCTCCGCGCGCCTCAGTAATGACGCGCTTGACATCTCCGGCCGGCGGCAGCCGCATGCTCGTACGAAGCCGCACAATGCCCCGGCCGTGCCGCGCGCCGGCACGCGTGCCTCCGCCCCCGCCTCCGCCCCCGCCTCCGCCCCCTCCCCGCCCCCACCCCCAGCCGCCTCGACGCCCCCTCGCCAAACAATGGCGAGCGCTCGTCAAATCGATATATACCACGTATCTCTGTTTACACGCACCATGTCGAAAACGTGTAGTCACGACTATCTTTGCGTTAAGGTATACAGGTGTGCTGAAAATAATATTGAAATACGAAAAATAGCGCTGAATGTTTTTTAAAAAAAAGTTGAAATATTGCCCAGTGCTGTCAATGAAATCGTCGTTGTTTTCTCCAGCAAGCTTTACCGTATTATTACCGAGCCTTTTCTCGTTGGTGCCAGTTACTCCTCTGACACCTAAAGAGACATCTGGAACATTCCGACGAGCTCCTCAAATAATGAAACGTGACTCACGGACCTCCGCGACGCAATCGACATAAAGGACAGAAGTCTAACAACCGCATTCGCGCGTATTCGAACCCATGGCCCTTCCTACACAGGCGCTGCGTCAAGAACGTATCCCCAGGCTTGCACAATGAGTTGCGTAGAGAAAAAGCATTAAGAATTCGCGCCCGGAAAACGGCCAGGGCCGACCTGAATGGCCGCGGTGGCTAAGAGCGTGTACCGACTCAGCTTCGGTCCGAATGGTGGCTGGTACGAGTACCGCCTTGGGCATTGTTGTGTGTCTCGTGTTTCTCATGTGTGCGTTCTCTCGGAGGGCCTCATTGCAGGACTTCGTGGGAGTCACCTGCCTCCCTCTGTCTTTCTCCTCTTCCCATCCTTTCCCCACACGCCTTTCCCCTCTACGTATGCACGCCACATCCCTCTCGGAGTAGTAAGATCACACCACCATAGCATATGACCCGACGAAAATAAAAATCAATGCTAATTAAACATTAATTGTAATAGAGGCTATTCATTAATAGAAATTTCGATGTAATATCGATGCTAACGTTTTAAAAATTGACATGTTTTAAACTGAGCGAAGCCGTTCATTCTGAGGACAAAAACAAAAATGATGGTATGAAATATGAAGGTATGAAGAGAGCTTCATACCGGCGAAATCGTATGCGAAATGTTTATTAGTAAAAATATATTATATTTTCTAAATACTTCTCTCAAAACTGATTTTAGAGATCTGTCACATTTCTTGCGCACCGGCAACATATAAGGCGCCCTGTGAGCTTTCTTACCCTTGGCTAATTTCATTTAGTATTAAGTAAGTTTATAAGGTTAATATAAGCTGTCAAAAACTACAAATGCAAAAGTACTGCAGTAATGACCTAGGTATCATATTATTTCCATAAAAAAAACATGAAAATTAAAATAAGAAACCGACAATACATTTGACGAAATACTTACTGATACTTGACAGTTGATCTCTTGAATCTGTATTTCATCATATTGATTTTATTCGTATTTAATTACAGTCATAAATACAGAAAGAACAGTAGTTTAGATATTCCCTCGCTTACCAAAAAGCTGTCATGTAAATACATCCGTCTTAAAATAATTTGACTGCAGCTCGGCAGAGCGAACTACGCTTCCAAGCCCTAAACGGGGTTTACTACCGGGCGATTGACTCGAACACTCGTACCTATTTGAGCGGGCGTCGAGAACAACGAAGATAAGGTCAGTGACGCTCCTTCACCTGCTGCTTCATGCGAGCGCGTCACGACAGTTTTACGACGCCGCGCCGACGCCCTGGGGTTAAGGGAACAAACGCGAGGCAATTGAGGCTGGTCTCTGCCGCGGGCTCGGCCCTCCGCCGCTCCTCTCCGCCCCACCCTGTCCCACCTCCTTCCGTCGCACCCCCCCCCCCGCGACGCATCGACCCGCCCCGGCCCGTCCTGGCCCGCCCCGTCCCGTCCCGGCCCGCCCCGTCCCGGCCCGCCCCGTCCCGGCCCGCCCCGCCCCGCCCTGACCAGCCCCGGCCCGTCCCGGCCCGTCCCGGCTCGTCCCGGCTCGTCCCGGCTCGTCCGGCCCGCCCGGCCCGGCGGCCGCCCGGCCCGGCCAGCCCGGCCCGGCCCGGCCCGGCCGGCCAGCCCGGCCCGGCCCGTCCTGGCCCGTCCGGCCCATCCCGGCCCGGCCCGACCCGGCCGTCCCCGCCCGTCCCGGCCCGCCCGGCCCGTCCCGACCCGTCCCGGCCCGCCCCGGCTCGCCCCGGCTCGTCTCGTCCGTCTCTACCCATCTCGGCCAGCCCCAGCCAGGCCCGGCCCACCCCGGCCCACCCCGGCCCACCCCGGCCCACCCCGGCCCACTCGGACCCTCCCCGCCACGCCTCGCTTTACTCTCTCGAAAGCTCCCCCGTGGGTGGGCACTTGAGGATAAATACGATTTTCTTTTATATGCATGCGATGAGAAAACATGTTTCATTCAGTCAATGAAGACTTCCTCGGAAGCGAGGCTCGTAGACGCCCGCATTGCGTGTGAGTGCTGGCAGGATCTGTCACGTGTGGGAGTGGGAAATTTATGCCACTCTTTATTCAGATTGTCATGCGGTGTTGAAGAAATGAAGTAATAACTCTTGAGTGTTCTGGTTAAATAATCTTCACTGGAAAAGCATTATCAATAAAATATTGAGAGTTTTCTGCAGCTCTCACTTAACAGAAGGCTGACTAGTCGAAATACTTGGGACGTAGCTATTTTCGGTGCCAAGCAATGTGTTTAGATGCATATTTTGTCTAGAAAATTGAAAGTGAACCAACGAAAAAACTGTTTTAGATAAGTAAAGAAAAACGATTGAAGTGGCCTCTTTTGATAAGTAAAAAATTCATTAACTCACAAGACACGTGTATGGAATAAACAGCCTTCGGGCGCAAATTAGTAAATGGCTTCATCCAGACTGTGAAAAGATGGCTCATGAACCATCTTTATTTTTACTAGTAAAAAATTCAAACAATTTTCAACACCTTTATTTACTTTATTCAAATATAAATAAAAACTTGAAATCCATGGAGGTATTTCTGTGTGTTTAGCGGAGACCTTTGTTCATGTTTAGAATACACTCTCGACATTTAATGACTCATTCTTCGTTATTCAGAAGTACAGCCGAAATGGATTCTTACCAAATATATCTCGTTTTCTATCAAAGCTACATACTTAAAATTGCATTAGATATTAATGTGAACTTGAACCTATTAGTACCACCAGCATTCAAAACCCCAAACTCAATCCGTTTCATTCATCAATATCATTACAACACAAGGTCATCCCGTCAGTTTGCGGGCGGAGGTGACCTGTCAGACATCTTCACCCCCACAGCCGCCGTGCCTCCAGCCCGCCTGCCCGCCCGCGCAACCAGATTCCGCTCCGCCGACCGGACAACGAGCTATAAGCGGGCGCTGTCAACCGAAGCCACTGCTGCTGCTGCTGCTGCTGCTGCTGCTACCGCCGCCTCTGCCACCGGCGTAACGAGAAGATTTTTCGCGTCCCCAACAGCGCCGGCCGACCTTCGTAATATCTTTGTCACGACCGCGGCGTTACCTTGGCTTCGTTTCAGGGCTTGTCGCGCTGGAATAGGCGGCCGGTGGACCTCTGATACCCAGACAATTGCGGGCTTGAATGAAAGGGTACGCGGTGAGAGTTAATAAGAAATTGCATTAGACATCCTGTCGCAAATATTAGGCTTTTATTGCCAGCAGCCAGGCCTGGGCACTGCCAGCCTTATTTCGCAAAAACCATTGAGACAATGTGTGAACGACAAAAGAGAATGTAAGGATTTTCGTTTTGTTTGTTCATTGCAGTACATCCTTCCCCAATTTTGACGCAGGTGTTTGGTTAAGCGCTTGTTTCTAACTCTCTCGACAACTCACTAGAATGAAAAACTCCGTAACAAAAACAAAATATCATATATAACAGACTATTGTGTCTTCCAGACAATCGACAATATCAATGTCATAATTTCGCGAGTCCACAGGGAATGGAAAATAACCTATTAAAGCATTGTATGTTATGAAATGATAAAGTAAGGTTAATGTGAAATCCAAATCGTCCAACACTTGCTTACACTTGCTTTAAACATTAAAAGAATGATCATGTTTTGATAGTTATCACTGCATTATTATTTCAGATGTCCGGAAATAAAATTAGTGTGTCATGTGAAGGGAAAAAGTCTAAATGAAATGAGGTTGAATAAGGTGCCTCTATATAAATCTTGATTCCATTGAAGTCTATGCTGACGTGGCATCAATGTGCAAAATTGTGGCACTGTTATGCATGATTAATGACTGACTTTCCGAAAAGGAAAATACTGAAGGTGGTGGAAACACTGGAGTAATAGTAACTTGCTTTATTCAGAACACGAGACTTTAAAGTATTAAATACTACACAAAATAATTTCTAGCTTACTATTTGGTTTGAGTTTTCCAAATCTGTATGCTTACAAAGAATAAAACATACTTGAATACAAACGTTTTGAAGATGGGAAACGAAAATTCTTAGATGTTTCAACCCAACATTGTAAGATGAAGTCACGTTTGATATGTTACCCAGTCAATTTGAAAGCTAATGGTCTTCGACATAAGTGTTACGTTTTATAGTTTTGTTTAAACGGCGGTACCGCACGGAGAATTTGTTTTCACACAGTGCCATCGGAATTTTCTTATCTCATCATTTTTATGATTTTCCTTCATAGACAATTTAAACCGGACATGTCAAGATCGCAGGCAAGGTAGAGTTTGCGAACACTGCATCCAGAGCAACTGCCGCGAAATTTAAAAATGAGAATTGTACACTTCTTCGAGGGTGTGATTTGTCATTGAATATCTAGCTTAGAACAAACATTTAGAGAAGTCAATGGATAGATATTTCCCCAAACTTAAAGATATTAATTCCCACTTCTTCGACTAAAGAAATAAATTTTCCATTAAATAAAATACATCAATTATATTTGAACTTATCAATTGAGATGAGAAAAAGATATCGAAAAGATCATGAGGTCAGATTAGCATCAAGCATTATTAAAAGAGCTATTCGACAGTAACTGTGATGTAATAAAATCTAAGAGGAGGTTTTACTAGAGAAGATGGACTGCGGAGAGACTTGTTAATTAATTCCACAGTTTTGCTATGCATATTAAAAAACCTAATCATTTAATAAAACATAAATCCTAACGAAAACAGGTAAAGAAATTTCCATTGAAACATATTTCTGCTCTTTGACAACAATGATTATCCAAAAAAACATTTAAAAAGAAAATAATCATGAAATAAAGAATATTACAAGCATAATTCAAATCTGAGATGCTTACTAGAAAACAAGAGGCAAACGTATTTTCACATGACGTAACCATTCGTCGTGATATTTCGAGTGGGTTTTGTGCTGCTACTTCTTGCGCATCCCCTGCTGGATTTGGAGGGGAAATAAGACCGGTGTCAGGGGAAATTGCCTACACTAGCAGAAGCGTCGGGCTTCCCAGGCGAGCAAGTAGCTCGTGCGGGCACATTTTGTCTTGCCTGATTTAAGTATACCAGACACCACGAGTAGTACTAAACAAACCATAAGAAGAAAGATGGAAAACCATAGTGCGCACTTCTCTTCTACATATTTCTACGATATTCCAGAGTGAACAAATCATCATACGCACAATAGATTAGAGGCACATAGGCCAGAGTGGCCAATGTGCCAAATTATTTATTGTTAGATTATTGTGCCATGGAGAATAGGCACAATAATCATAGGCACATAGGCCAGAGTGAACAAATAATCAATGGAAACGTATTTACTTCAACCACTCCGTGGATAAAGTCAAGCTATTCCTGGGGCCAGTTGACCTACGGTCTCCGAGCGACCGCTAGAAACGCGCGCTGCGAGGGCTCGCTCTAAGAACGTTCTAGGAGGCTGGGAGGCACAAAAAGAGCGGCGTGCGCGGCTAACCGAGACAAAAGGCGCTTGGCCAAACGGCGAGAGCGGCGCTAAAGAGACGCGCGGCCACGGCTTGCGTTTCTGCACGCCCCGCCACACCCCCACGGGCCCTGCGATTGCAGCAACCGCCCCGCGCTGGAGCGCCTGCAGCGGGCCCCTTGGGAAACGCCGAGCCGGCCTTGCACGGACGCAGGATTCGCTGGCCGCGAGCGCTCGCCGAACAATCCCCGTCGTCCTGGGATAAAGAGCTCACAATGTGGTGCAGCCACCCGTCCTCAATTGGACGCCCAGAAGCGGACACGGCCATAAACTGCGCGGCCGCCTTGCACCGCTGGCACCAGGCGATCGGAGGGAGATATATCGTCGGTGCACAAGCACAGGGACACGTCTCACAATTCGGCATTTGTGTTGTGAAATGATGAGAGATGTGTGTAGAAAATGGATTGTTTTTACCAGTAATCATAAACACAGTTCCAAGACAGTCGGTATATTCAGTAATATACTGTTCCCCTCCGGTCAAAACAATTCTGCAAAATACCAATTTTGGAATTTCCTCAAGGATATTTCACTCAGGATACGTATTGAACTTTCTTTGTTTTACCTTTACCAGTTACATTCAGCTAAATAACGTTTCTTGTTATTTCTTTTCGAAACGTTAAGAAACTATCGCATGTTCTTCTGGATCTGAAAAATTAATCTAAGAAAAAATGTGGAAGTCCCATAGAAACTTTCGGTGTTTTTCTGTAACCAGTAACATATATGATCATAAACGCATTTTAACATTCTCTGATCTTACATCACAATATTATCTCAATAAGAAAGTTTCATTGCTCAGAAAGTCAATATTTTGAGAATTTTATTTTATATATCTTATGGCATGAGTTTTCAGGAATCTGACCCTTTGGCCAAAGTTGGCAAGCCAGGAATCTCAAACATGATTGAGTCTAGTCTCCCTAGTAAGACTATTGTGTTCAAAAGAAATGATAATAAGATGAGTAACGACCATTAAACTGAGAAGATTGTAGAACGAGAAGGAAAACTGAAGGACCCATAGGAAACAGCTTCGAACGTGCATTGTCTACCACAAATTCCTCTCAGATTGCATAAGAATGGACCTCTGTCCCGAGCAGTGGAATGCGAACAGTCTGTCGCACGGGGTGCCCATTTCGAAAAATGAAACTTTTAAAACAATAATAGAGGTTTAGCCGAGAGGGGTAGAATTCGCTAGGGCGGAAGCGCCGCAACTGTGTCGGCTCTAAGGGGCGCGCGAACGAGCCCAACTCGGACATGGGTATTTGCACTTGTTTAATTCGCTTTGCATACACCTGCGCACGTCTTCCATAAATAATCTCTTCGGTTAACAGTCGTAGTTGTAATTTCGAAGTCTCTTCGCGCTTCCTTTCAACAACCTACCTTACTCCAACTGCATTTCGACAACGTTTCGAATACTGACATCTCCCCGTCATGGGCCATTGGGAAATAATGTAACTGAGCCTCAGCGTCATTGGGGTCACACGACCCGAAAGTAGCCCAAGAAGAAAAAAAAATACAGCTTTATAATTCTGAATTCCCATCGTGATGTCTTACTATGGGTGATTAATTTCAAAAAGCAGCTGAACTGGCTGTCAGTCTGAGAATGTATGACTTCCCAGACACTTTGTTATAAGCAAACCAACACCATCGGATAATTTGCGCTCCAGAAAGCAGCCAGAAGGAGTGAAATATTTCCTTAGGTCTCGCTTTTCCGTGAGACGGGCGTCGGAGGTGCCAGCTGGCCCGGCCCAG
The DNA here is from genome assembly GCA_011170035.1 of Teleogryllus occipitalis. Classification (NCBI taxonomy): domain Eukaryota; kingdom Metazoa; phylum Arthropoda; class Insecta; order Orthoptera; family Gryllidae; genus Teleogryllus; species Teleogryllus occipitalis. Next base: position 126,234 of record BLKR01002256.1, read on the forward strand.
AAAGAGACAGCAGCGCAGGTGAGTGCGGGCTCCGTTCGCTCCGGGCGGCGATCGGCGGCCAAGGCACAGGCCGTGCGCTCGGAGGGCTCCCGTTTGGCGGACGGAGCGACGGCGTCGACGGCGACGGCGGCGGCGGCGGCGGCGGCGGCGGCGCCGGCGGGATGCTGCCCCGCCCGCGGGGAGCCGCGCTCCGCTCCCCCACGCCTCCGCCGCCACCCTAATGAGCTCGAAGTACTCCGTCATAAAACTGCGAATGATTTACTCGCGTGCGCCTCCCCGGCCTGATTGCGCGTCCGCCGCCCCTCCGCTCCGTGTCCAACCCCGCCCCTCCGCGCCTCTCCGCGCCCCTCCGCGCCCCTCCGCGCCCGCTCCTGCTCCGCGCGCCCCACCCCGGCCCGCGCGCCGGCGGCGGCGGTGGCGGCCTCTCTTAATATGAGACAAGCATTTTAAAACGGTTTTGCTGTTGGCTGAAATATTCATCTGCGACGTAGGAAACGTTGTTGCTTTATTAAGTTGCACAGATAGTTGCGGCGGCATTCCCCGCGTCGGCTGCCGCAAAACACACGCACCGGTTGCTCCCCGGCCGTCGCCGACGTCGCTCCTCGGCGCTCGCCGCCTCCGCCGCCCCCGAACGCCCCGGCGCCGCCCGCCACGGCCGCCTCCGCCGCCAGGGCAGCCCCCGCCGCGGTCCGGGTTTCCGCGAAACGAAGCAGGCGCGGCGCCGCTCAGGCGTGGTCGTTGAACCGCGCGCCCTCGCCATCACAGCGCCCCCACCTCGTCCCCACCCACCCCCGACCCGCCCCCTCACTGCGGCCGCCCGCGGCCGAGCGACCAACGTCTCGGCTGTACAGCCGCCGCCATCGCCGCCGCCTTCCGCGCCCCGGGCAGAAATAGATCGGCCGTGTTAGGCCCAGGATCTGCGCGTCGTTGTAGAAAATAAGCCCGGCGTTGAGGCGCGCACAAGAGCGCTGCTGTTGGACCTCCCCCGCCCGAACCGGGGGCCCCCGCCCACGCCGCGCCCCTCCACGCGCCGCCGCCGCCGCCGCCACCGCCTTCTACTCTGCCGCCTCCGCCGTCACATGTGCTACATCTTCCAGCAGGACTTCGGCGTTGGGCTCGGACCCGTGCTACGTATACGATGTTCATCTTTCACTCTTTCATCCAGCTCACCACTTTCACTTCCAGTGTCCCGGCATCGTTTGTTAATGTTCATTATAAATATTCATGATCTAATTACTTTTCTGTATTAGGCTTTGAAAATACATGAGAGTAAGACGTGTTTAAACTGTTTTCTAAAAAAATAATATTAGATATTTTACATTTGAATCAACAGAAAAATTAAAAGTAACTTTGAATTGAGATTTCCATTTGGTGTATTGTCTTAATGATTGGTGTATTCGCCCACATGATCTACTCCTGATATGTTTCACTCGTATGTTCTCCGCGCTTTTGTCTTGTCTTTCATCCACGCCTCGTTACACCTTCCCGTTTACTCCGAAGCCGATGCCCGTCTCCCGCTCATCTCCCGGCCCCATGCGCCTGGGTCTGAACCTCCAGGGCTTTCAGCTTCCGCCTCCCCGGGGCCGCCCCCTCCTCTCATGACGCCCCCCACGACTTCCCCCGCGTCCCCGCCCCCGCCCGGCGCCTCCCCCGTAGCCTCGCACCGTTCCATCGGTGCTAACATATCTCCTCCGGAGGCTTTTTGCGCGCCGCGCCTCCCCTATGGTCCGTCCGTTCCAGCCTGGTTCACCCCGTCTCTTTACTTGCTCAAATTCCGAAGCCCCGCTGGCGGTCTTTTTGCGCGCGGGCTGGCGGTCGGCGCCGTGCGCCGAGGCCCTGCCCCGCCCCCGCCCCCGCCTCTTCCCCGCCCCGCCCGCGCCCCCGCCGCTCCGAGGAACAATGGCGCGCGCGGGGTGTGAAGCCGGGCCCGCGCTCGCGCGTCACGAGCCGCTGGCCGGTGCGGCGCTGGTGCGGATCCGGGGCAGCCCCCGGGAGGCGGGGCGGGGGCGGCCAGGGCAAGGAAGAGGAGGAGCGGGACGGGGCGGGGGCGGAGGAGGTTCGGGCGCCCAGGAATCCGCGTCTTCTTGCGCCCCTCCGTTAGTGACAATTGGAGCGGCGCTAGTCACCGCTCCTGCAGCCGCGGTTCGCTTCGGCGTCCACCGCACGCGTACAGCCCGAGGCCCAAAAAATGCAGATTTCTAAACGTTAAAGAAATTTGAGCGGGCTACATTTTGTATCCACAGCACATTTTAGAGAAATCAACTGAAGCGTCACTAGTAGTGTGGATACAACTAAGAGTATAGAATCGTAATATAAATTACTGCAATTGATGTTTAGTGAAATGTACGCATAATAGAAATATTAAAGACGCGTAGATATTGGTAATTAAATTGCAGCATGTGAAAAAAACTCTATTTATATCCTTTGAATATGTTATGTAGGAGTTGTCATGAATTATTTTTCATGACAACTCATGTCATGAGACAAATTCATGTCCGTTAACAATTACGTTTGTACTACTATTTCAAACCCTGTTAATTCTGCAACGAGTTTGCATAAACGTAGGCTCGATGCGTTATTTATTTTTGGAACAGATGTATTTAATAACTTATTTAGCAACAAACATTTTAAATTCCAAAACAAAAATAAAACCAAAAGTCATACACATAAGTCTACATCCTTCATCGAAGAAATACAATCCAAAGTAACAAATGGAAAGGAAATACGCCCCCTATTTCGATTTTGCTCTCCATAGAATCCAGGGGAATCCCTTGTGTGATGGGATTGACGAGGAGGGGTACAACTAGCAGGGCGAACCTTCGTCTAATAATATGCTCAGTCTCACGCAAGCTGCCACGCACGGCTGCCACGCCGCCCACCACATGACAAGGCATCGTCGATATCGCGATGGGGATCCTCATCCGCAGCCCCGCCCCCTTCGGCCGCGCAGCGCCACACCCCGCGCCCGGACTTCCGGACGATAATAACCGCGTCATACGCCAAACAATACCCTGACGTGAAGAAGCCGTCGCCGGTCCTAAAATAATATAATAGCGAATGTTCCAGCGAATAAATCCGTTATGAATGAAGAGAGGAACAATGGGCGGCATGAATGAGCGACGGAAGTCGGCGGGCGATGCGCGCAAGCAGGTCCCGTGCCCGCGCGGCGCTGGGGGCCCCCGCGGCGCGAGCTGATGGGCAGATGGACGCAGATTGCCACATAAAGAGCCAGCAGCTCCGGCGCCCGCTATCAAGATTCGGCCCGGCCCGGCCCGGCCGCCCGCGCTCGCTCGCTGCGCGCGCAGCCCCGGCCACGCGGCCGTGCCTCGGCTGGGCCTTCCGGGAGAGGGCGCCCCGGTCACCGCACACCCGACGCGTCCGCTCTTCACCTGGAGCGGCCGCGCCAGCCCCCGGCGCGCCCTGCGGAGGCATTGTCGCATAAGCGGCGGGCCATCGTTTCTTCTGCAGCCTGGCGGGTGAACGCCACACCGGCGGAGGCCGCCACTTCGCCTTGGGCCAAAGTTCTCGACTGCTCCTCCCCGGAGTTGTGCTTGCGAGCGGAGCGATAGTAGCCACTGACTGATAACTTCGGATGCCACCAGGAGAGAGGAAATACTCGTAATCCTGACACTAGATGTCTGCGAAAGAAGTAAAAGTAAGCTACTCGATTATCGAAGAAATGGAGCCAAATTATTTCCTATCTCTTTAGTTTAAGCTTTTGCTTTTTAGATAAGCAATATGTCAGAATATAAAAAGACAAGCTATCCATTATAGTATTCACAGATTTATTCCTAAATCTGTGAGTGGGAGTGGCAAATATTTCCTATTGATATTACTAACGATGCGAACAAAAATCATAGAAACGTGACTGATGTAGTATGATATTTAATACAAGATGGAAAATTATGAATTTGATTTCATTTCCTCACTATTATTGCATTCCCAGCACAATTCATTTACTTCATTATGAAAGAACATTTATTAATTGGGTGAGAAATTGATACTAAGTAATATTATGTCAACTGAAAATTGTATTAATTTACTAAAAGTTGATGTTTTATGTATTTCATGTATTATTGATGTATATTTATTTACTATAAAAAAAGAACAAAATTCCTGCGTTTATTTAGTAAGTCTAGTGATGCATTCAATATTTTATTTACATTTTTTAAAGCTTCCGATTGAAGTCAAAATATTTATCATCGCCTTACTCAAAGCATTTAAGAAAGAAATTCGGAAACTGGTCCCAAAAACATTCCGCAACGTTGTGAACACACATGTCACGCAAAAACAGCCAACTCTCTACCGACAGGCAATTTCTAGTTTCGACAAGCGTAATCCCTTGAAATGAAGCGCATTGACGTAATGGAAACGTCATATTTCCAGGATCAAACAATCTCATTTAAGCGCGCTGTAAGCGCGGCGGCAACAGGTGCTCCGGCACTCACAAGCGCGTTTCTCGCGCGGTCGCCGGTGTTCTTTCGGCCGGCAGCGCAGGGGCGTGTCAGCGGCAGAGGCCACGTCACCGCCCACGCAAAATCCGCCAGTGGACAGGGCGCGGGTGGGGGCTGGGCAAATGCGGGAGCGGGAGCGTGGGTGCGAGGGAGGGAGAGAGATGGGAAGGGCGAGAGCTAGGGCAGGGCCAGGGCAAGAGGGAAGGCGAGGGCGAGGGCAATGGCAAGGGCAATGGCAAGGTCGTGGGCAAGGGCAAGTGCGAGGGCCAGAGCAGGGGCGAAGACGAGGGCGATGGCAAGGGTAATGCAAGTGGCAAGGTCGAGGGCTAGGGCTATGGCAGGGTGAGAGCGGAGGCGAGGGCGACGGCAAGGGCGAAGTCGAGGGTGAGGGCGAGGGGCGGGCGCGCGGGTGGGTAGGCGGATAGGCTGATGGGCGCGTGGGCGTCGAAGCGCGTCCGCGCGTTTCTTTCCGCGCTGGCGCCGGCCGCGCCTGCAACGCGCTCCGCTCCGCGCCGCCAAAGCGCCGCCTGTCGCCCGCGGCGGCGCGCGGGAAGTTGTCAACCCCAGCGCGCGGCGCGGTGGAAGCAGAAAGGCCGCGTTGGGGCCCCACGCGACGAAGCGTCCAAGCGAGCGGAAAAGGAGGAAGAGCATGCGATATTACCTGCCTAACGAACGATATGGCACGAGCGATGACGCAGGGCTGTGCGAGACAGTGCAACCGAAGGCTGGGCGATTGGCAATACACATTTACCTGGGAAGATTGGGGAAAAGGACAATGAACATTGATACAATCCTAGGGTGACGTTTGCGTGAGGAAGATATCCAATCAATCTGGATTAGAAAAAAAGGGAAAATGCAGAAAACAACATTCAACAATTGCCCCAAATAGAGAAATATTGTCAAATAAACGTTTGCACGGAAATTTTACGTTTCGAATGGGAAGATGAAAAAAAGTTGATATGTAAACGGAAATATAGATAGTACAAAGAGGATCGGACAAATATATTTATAACAACAATAGTAATAATAATAATAATAATAATAAGAGTGGTAACAATAAATAAATAAAATAATTATTGAAGTTCATGAGCAGAAGGTGGTAAAATCAAAATCAACAGAATAAAATATCAGTTAATAGAAAAGAGACGACAATGAAGCAAGGAGGAAAGCAGGAAGATGCCACACGCAAGGGTCTGAAGCGGAAGGAGAGGCGAAGAGTAAAAGGTGGCGAGGGTCGGCGAGCGCGTCGCGGGGTGATGCGGAGCGGGCAGAGCGGGGCGGGGCGGGGCAGAGCGGGGCGGCTGCCGGACGGGGAGCGAGCGGGGAGGTCGGGGCAGCGACAGAGGAAGCTGGGAAGTGTGGGGGAGGGGACGGTGACGGCGGAAAACACTAATTAACCCGCGCATCAAAGAGCGAACGGCTTTGTGCTGGCGGCCGCTGCCCGCGGCGTCGCGTCCCCACGCGCCCCCTCCCCCGTCCCCCGTCCCCCGCCCCCCGCCCCACTCACCCCGCGGCGCGCGCCCGGCGGAGGTCGAAATGGAGACCGCGCGGCCCTTCTCTTCCCATTATTATTTAGCGCACGCGATTAATTGCCGGAAATAGAAACGAGAGTCCAAGTTACGCGTCCAGTGGCGCTCATTATCTCCTGACAGGCCAATTTCAGCCCTCTGACCTCCGAATGAAATATTTTTGCAAATGTGATTGTATGCGAGAGAGCGCGGCTCTGTTTATAGGATGCCGGGGCTAAGTGCATGAAATGAGATTGGAAAGGAAAAAGCGGCGCCATCGGGATTGAAACGTTCAGTGATTCAGTTGCGATTCACGGAATAGCAACTTCAATATATCCCATTACTAACCCTTCTCATCACTTGCGTCTATATTAGTATATTATAAAAGTATTCGTCCTTCATTACAAACGTTAAAAAACATATGCACAGGATTTTTGATAATTTAAATACAAAAATCACTGAAGCCCGGGGGGTGTAATGGACTCCTAACGTTCCCTTGGAGAAAATAACTATGCATTACAGCCGTATCAATATAGAAAAGCATACTGCTCTATACTACATATTAGTGTTCCCCGTATAAATTTTATTGATGGATTATACATATTAATTATTCATTATTCAAATGGCGCTCGTGTTTGGATTTGTATTATTATGTTTGCAAATGAGTGAATAGGAATAATTTAGATTTTCTTTACATATTTCCAAGGTATACTTTGCAATACCGTGCCTGGGTTTGGCCCCGATCTTTTGCGCCCCACCGCGACCAAATCCCGTCCAATGAGTGCGGTTAGGGACGGTGAGCAAGGCCTTCAACGCGCGAGAAGATAGCTCGACACGAGTTTGAATTTTCGTCCAAATCTCTCTCCATATTACTTTATTTTGTGGTCGATGAACAGCGGTCAGGAACAGTAGCTTGTATTGAGGTGTACCCACACAGTATAAGAACGATGTTTGGATGCTGTTGAGGCAGTTTGTAGATGTAATCTACCTTTCGTAACAGTAGTGTAACAGTGATCAAAATAATTTGTCTGGAATATGATGATATACGCGGTGCACGTGAAACATAGGATTAGCAGGCCGGATGCTGCATGTTCCATGCTACATTGTATTCTTGAGGATAAGGCGATCTTGAATTTTTAGAACCACGCCAAAGTGGATGTCATGGTATTTTCACAGCTTTTGGACCACGGTTCCATGCTCCTGTTAAAATTCAAGACGCACCCGAGATATAAATATAAGATTATTCAGTGGATGGATAAGTACCCATCATATTTCTCAAATTACAATATTTATTGAGTACTGTAGAAAATGATCGTTTACTAACGTGTCATTCGTTGTGCTTTTTTATCATTCCTTGTTAATATGACTTCATAATTACTCTTCAATTACTCTTCGGGAGCTTTGAGGAAACATTTGATTCCTCAGTGTTTAAGTGTTCAACTAGCATTAAATTGAACACAAGATATATTACTTTGTAATGAAAGAGGCTTTGCGAATTAAACGTGTGGGCTGTCTTTGAATCATAGTTATCAAACACAAATTAAGCAGCTATAACGTGTACACCGAAGACGTTTTTATTTAAGAATTTGCATTAATTATGCATTATATCTCTGCGAGGTACACGCACATGGTGACGATAATTCGAGGCAATAACACACGAGCGGGAGACACCCAAACAGATTTACGCGTGCTTCCTCGCCGAGAGCGAAAGGTGGTGCAAAACGCTGGCGGTAATATTAGGGCCTTATCTTCCGATCGCAATGTGGCCGAGGCAATTGAAGTCCGGCATCACGGACACTGCACGTGAAAATGTAAGTGCTCTGCGGTCACGAGCGTAATTATCTCGCGCACCCCATTCCAGTTCTTCAGGTTCCGACGCTGCAGCAGCGCGACACACTCGTGCGCGTGCTACCATAGCTCCGCCACCGGGAGGGCCACGGGGCTGCTGGCAGGGTCAGGCAATGGGGCAACTACGGACGCACTTGCCTTTCACCTTAACATATGCACGAACTACTTCATATAACCAAAGTATCAGACACGTTCATGTTTTCAGAGCACTAAAAGAGGCAATGTTTGTCAGGAGGTCCTTAGGGCTCTTCGCGGCACCGGAGCGAAAACACTGAACATTCACCCCGAGCGTATCTCCAAACTTGTCTATCTTCGTAAATTTTATTGATGATTTGATTTAAGGTGTTATGATTTCATGATGTCCAATTGTAATTATGTTTCCCGTATCGTCTCTTACGTATGGTACTGACGCCATAAACAGGAACACCAGCTTAAGATACAATTTTCAGTAACCCGGAGGTCCAATGAAATAAGGTCTCACAATTAGAACGAGTGAAATGGACTTCTTATTCTGTGCTAAGCGAATAAATGGGTTATTTCCAAGTCACATCAAAGATTGCTTACTGTCTAATTTGGTCAAATGGAAGCGACGGAAAATAACTGCAAGCCGTTATGGTAAATGGAATGGGAGAGGAAGTTTTAAATTCACGATCGATAGATGATTGTTAGAGTTTAGGGTAAGAAATCTCTGGAAATAGTATTGAATCACAAAAAGTTGAAGTGCAACGTTTGCCATTTTATAACTCAATAATTCTTTTTTTTCTTTTCGTAGTTGATCGTTTCGAAAACGTTTGCCCGAGTAACTTCCTCCACGTCTTACATTACAACTCTATTGTCCACAATTAGTGTGACGTTTGCCCGCTCATCATACGAGACGGTAAGCCCACTAAAACGCCCAATGGGAGAACGAGTTTCATTTTCCTCGAGCTCTTCTATATTAGAACAATCGAACTAAAAAACTCGAGTGCTTGTGGTCGCCAAGCAGCTAGTGCGCTTCAGATGCTGTTATGTTTTCATATCTCGCGTCTCTTCTTGCGCGGCCCGGCTTCCAGTGGCCGCGAGTCGACAATTGCAGTGGAGACGACCGCGGTGTCGAATCGCTGTCTTTGTGCGCTATGAACAACCCAAGAAAGTGAGCAGTGAAACGCCACCGCAGAGCGCAGAGAGCAGTGGATCGTATCGCATCTCTTCCCTGGCAAAAAAGCGACAGTCGCTTGCGGAAGGTTGCTTCTTGAGTGCAATGTTCGCATTCTTCAATAGTGCAGTTTTGCGCGGAAGGCACGCTATGACGAGATAGTATGCAGATGGCAGTTGTTCAATAGTCTGCAGTAAGCAGCGATACATGTTGAATGGAGTTACAATGATTTATTATACAATGTTACATAAGCATTGTAATCTACCAGGCCGAAATGCAATTTCTTCGAAAAAAAAACAACCTATGGTCATTAAAAAAAGTCTCACACAAATCACAGGATGGACTTCTTAAAGACATGAGTTTACTGACACAATTTTAAAATTATTTAATGTCAAGTCGAAGAGTAAAAAGTGAGCTTTCAGGAACATTCGAATTTCAATATAATAGGTAAATAAATAATAGATCAATTTTGTATTATAATTTTAATTTTCACAAACATCTAACATTCTTATAATTGTCGGGTCTGCGTGGCATGTTTGCTTCAAGAAATCAAAGATGCCTGAATCACCTTTATATTTGAACACTCACTACAAAGCTTATAATAAGAGAGTATAATAAAACAACATTAATTTAGATTGCTAGTAGCTGGCACACAGTTTGTATTGATTCAATGCTATAAATCACAGTTCCTTACGTCTGCATATTCTCAATTTAAAATTTGTAGTGGATTTCTCATAATGTATCTCATATCTTTACCAAAACGTTGGCCAAAGGTTAGTAATTGCTTGTTTACTTTAAAAATGCCGACGAAGTAATAAATTAATAGATGTTCAAGTCACCGCCCTCTAAGTGAAAATCATACGCGCCTGTACATAAACTTGAAAAACTTCGAAACAAAGAAATAAGGCTGTATTTCTCTCACCGATGTTTTGAACACACGCGGCCGAACACCCAAGAACTCTCGAACATTAATAATAATAATAATAATAATAATAATAATAATAATAATAATAATAATAATAATAATAATAATAATAATAATAATAATAATAATAATAATAATAATAATAATAATAATAATAATAAATTTTCTCAGCACACAATTTTTGCAACGTTAATAGTTCCTTTTGCATTTTACTCTGAGCCAATGCATCCTACTCTACATACAGGCACACATGGGAGGGCAGATTTACAAGACGGATTCCGACGTAAACACACAGCGACTCGCCCATCATCGGCAAATTCAAAAAGTGAGCGAGTAATAAAAGGGCTGAAGTTGCTCCGTCGCCCGTTTCCGTGGCCCGCCCCGCGTCCGCGACCGCGTCCTGGCGGGTCCTCCGGCCGGAGCCTGCGCAGGCGGCGGCGGCGCCGCGCAGCGGATGCTGGGAGCCGGCCGCCTGCGCTGCGCTGTGCTGGGCCCGGTGCGGCACGGCACAGCGCGCGCCAACGGGCAGGCCGGCGACGGCAGCGCCCGGTACGGCACGCGGCGGATCCGCGAAGCACTTGGGGATATTCGCAGTGGCGCCACGGAGGGACGGCGCGCACCCCGAGAACTCCGCCCTGCCACAGGCTCGCGCTCTGGATGCGCCTGGGATCGCCGTGTTCTCCGACGGTTTTATGGTTGTTTAATGAAATACGGTACAGGATCCACGGTACACAATGGACTCATTGCAAATACTGGAAAACTAGGTATGAAGAAAGCTGATCACGAAACATGAAGGCGTTAGTCAACTTAAGACAGCTGTCCCTAATTAATTTACATAAATAATTAAAATCCCTTAGTATTAAGAAACCAGAAGAGCTTTCAAAACAAATAAACGGAACACCCATGATCAAAATTCAATAGATACTTAGTCAAAAAAGTAAAGGTACTTCAGATTACTTTCAGATATTGGATTGGACTAAATAAAAAATGCAAATAAAAAGGAAGTAAAAGCAAATATAAAAAAGTAGTAAAGAGAAGATGAAAAGTACACATCGCAAAAAGGCTAAGCTCTTAACGTAATCAGACACCTCGTAGCTTAGCAAAAAGAAAACAATATGTAGTAAGCAGTGTATGAAATCATAAGTGTTCAATGCTATGTAAATAAGTGAATTAAAATATGATTTCTATTCAATGGACATTCTAAATCATCAATCTTATTTGGAACACTTTGTTCCACTCAAAATGTGACGCCTCTAAATCGTCCCCATAATGGTAGATTAACATTAATAATGATTTTGATATTTATTGGAAATTAATGCACTTTTTCGCAGTAATACCTTTGGTTTTTGCCAAATATTTTAGTCCTTTGATGGTGCCTGAGGAAACCATTCCGCTCCTTACTCACACCATGCGACTGTCTCGAAACTGACCTGAATAGGTATTTAGAGAATGTGGTATATTGGTAAATTTTCGAACCATTTTTCCCGGAAGGGGAATTTTACATATCTTTAAAGATTGTTTATGCTTTAGGAAACCTAAGAACCAGAAATATATATTTAAAAGTATCGCCTGAATCGTCGCAAAGTTATATTTAGCAATAGTGCCACAAGACAATAAATACGACGAGAGAGGTTTACGTAAACTACTTTTTATAAAGAATCGAGTACGCGAATGCGCGAGCTTATTATTCTGTCAAAAATCTAAATAAACTATATCACACTTAATGTCTTACATTTTGTGTAGGTATGACTGTATAGCTCAACAAAAGAATAAAAAAAATCATAGCTACAGGTTTCGAGCTATAATTCATTAGAAATAATGGAATAATAACGGGAAGTAACTACGATTAAAGACTAAAGTTTTTCATTATGTGATTCGTCCTTAGTTTCTCTCATTGAGACGATCTCAAGCCAGCAATATACACAGCCATCACAGTCATCGTGAATCTTGATTCACGGGAATTATTACACGCAAAATGGATACATAAAATATGGAACTAAGAAATAAAATACAATGAAAATGCCGATGCCTGTCGATCCGGTTAGTTCAATGATATTTGCAAAATATCTGTACTATAATCATTCCAATAAATACCGCAATATATATTTCAAAACAATTATTAAAAAAAAAAAAAAGAAACGTGAACCAGTCGGAAGGACAATTGATTGCAATTGAGGTGACACGGAAATATTAGTATTCTTTACATCTTGCAGTTACATATGAACGGATAATTACGGAGATCCATTTTATAATAATTGAACAAATGCATAATTTATAATCAGTTTAAGAAAATGCAGAATGACAATAATTGGCATCAAATAGATTAAATAGGCCGAATGGAAATGAATTGGTTTAGTCATTTATCTCGTGAAATGGGACGATTTAGAGACGTATTGTCTCCTTGAAGCAAGGGTGACACAAGGGAATTTTTAAGGAGGGGATAATTAAAAATAATGGCATATATAAATTACGATTTAAGAAAATGAATTTATTTTTGGAAAATAACTAATTTATGTATAAATTGGGCCAACATTTTTCAAATTAATTTTTATGTTTAGTTTTATAAGCAAATTAATCTAAAACACCTAAACGAATGGTTGCTGTTACTTTTTCTATGCGCGAAATATAAATAAAGCTATGTGATGCTGTTAAATATCACCATCCAATTTTGACGGAAATACATGTTTAAGGGCTCCCTGACACTGAAAATGTGTGCTTTTAAAAACGTCTGTGACTATCCGTCCGTTTTTGTCTTGAACAACAACCGCACCCAAGAGTTTGCTCAATACGAATATTCCCCAGTGGATTACGCCGAACTCAAGGACCCGGGAATTTCAAACGGACCTTTTTAATTTTGGGGGATACTTTTGCATAAAGACGCTAGAGATTTGCATTTTGTAATTTTTTTTCAAAAATGGCTTCAAATTTATTCATTAAATTCTTGCTTATACAGAAGAAAGTGCGCTACAAATGCTAGGTGTTTGGTTGTCACTAAAACTTTGAAATTTCGAAAATTGTGTAAGTTCAAATTTCTTTCGAATCTTACTTGTAACTACATTATTTAAGCTAAAAATGTTTCCCTAAAGTAATCAATTCATCAATCTCATACATAGAGTATTTCATGCACAGATTTGTCAAAATATGAATTTTTACAAAATTTTGAGTAAAATCTATAACCTATATAACTTTATAATTTCATGGATTTTGTGCATACAGATGTTTCAAATAATCTCTGAAGAACTAACTCAAATTATCAAAAGTTTCTGTATAAATGTTTAATTTCTTTTACACAAAATAGGACTTTAATCCTGTAGCTTCGGTAGTGTTGGTGATAACCTCTTAGTAGAACAATTGTTCGGATACCAGGCCAGGCAAAAACTCTTGAAGTTCATTGTAAAGTCGGAGCATACTTCACTGAATTCAAAGGCAAAAGTGCTATTTCAGTTCTTTTTTTTTAATTAAAAATATGAATTTTTTCTACTGTCTCGCTCTTCGTTTGGTGAAGAGTTTTTCAACAGATAATAGAAATGTTACACGTCGCTCTGTTAATAAATATATTATTATATTCATTATTATTATTGTTATATTATTATTACTCGTATTATTATTATTACTATTATTATTATTATTATTATTATTATTATTATTATTATTATTATTATTATTATTATTATATGTTAGCAGGATACGAAATGCAATATAATATTTTGTAATTGTTACAAATAATACAAGAAATTATGTGCACAGTGCAGTGCGAGTAGTAGCATAAGTTGAACAAAAATGTAAACTCAATTCCAACGTTTAGATACGAAATTCGGAAAAAGTTCAATTTTAAAATAAATTCACAAATAATACACTCATTTGAAGCGCATTATTAATTTTAAATATGTTGAAAATTGTACATTTCAAAGGGTAGTAATCGGATGCCCCCTCCCTTGGGTCCGCCCGTAACGCCCATGGCCATGCCCATTGCTGGCAGTGCCCGGAGGAAAGTCTGGTTCGAGCGCCGTCTTCACCCCTGGTGGGCTGCGTGGCCGCGTGCGCGGGTGCGAGTGGAGCGTGCGCGGGCGGCGGCGGCGGCGGCGGCGGCGGCGCTCGCGTGCTTGGGCCGCGGGCGGGGGGCGGCAGGTGCAACGGCGGCGGCAGGGGCTGCAGGTGGCGGCGGCGGCGGCGGCGGCGGCAGCCCTTGCGAAACGCGAGTCAGCGCCCGATGGCGGAGGCCGGCTGCGCGCCGCGCTTGGAGCCCATGCACAAGGGCTCACCCACTGCTCTTGACTTTGGGGAGAATGGTTTGCACTTCAGCAACGCCTGCTAGGAGTAAAGGAAGGCGTACCTCACGTCTTTTCTCCATATCACGATGGAATACTATCACGTGCAATACTATCTCAAGGGCAAAGATACAGATAAATTTATGAAGCGCGGAGCAATGAAGGGATTGATCTGTGCATCTTCAAAATGCCATTGCATTTCTATAATAATAATAATAATAATAATAATAATAATAATAATAATAATAATAATAATACTAATAATAATAATAATAATAATAATAAATTGAATAAAGAAAACTTGATATCAATAATATATACTTAACTAGGTATTATTATTAAATAATATCAATGTAAAAGCATGAACATGGTAGATGTAACGAAGTCAATAAAACAACGAAATTTACAAAATACTGCGATAGAAGCAGGAAGATCATTAGTGATTCGTTGACGCCGGGGAAATACCTCTTATCATACAAAATTGTTACTTCATATCTCAGAGATAGATTAGAGACTAAAATGTGTGGTCAACATTTTTCCACATATTGAGGAAAATATTTGGTTTTGAAGCATGAGGTGGGTAATGAATTGCGCTTGCTAGAACTTCCTGCTAGAATGTATTGAAATTAACGCTTTGTTAGTGTGCTTACGGAGAGTGGCATGTACTACACGAGATATCAATCGGCGTTAAACTTTATTTGGCTGATCTCGATATTTCTACGTGAAACGTGGTGCGTTTAAGAAACTTAATGTCTGAGCTTCAAAAATATTACACAAGGAATCGAAACGTTCCGGATAGGACGATAATAGCATCAATAACCTTAAAGTATGCGCAATAGGGCTTTTAACATAGAGGAGATATTAATACTGAGATTATCAGAAATATGTGTTAAGAACTAAGCTAGAATTGGATAATGGCTGTTATCAAGTTCCATGGCACTTTTATCTTCTTCACCAGTTAGGTTGTTTCACCAAAAAAGAAAATCTGATTTTCTCCGTTAGTGTGCAGATAATCGAATCTCATGCATGACATTAGCTGACTCTGTCTGGCCACATGGAGCGACGAAGAGCCGTGCAGGCTTCGCGTTCCCTTCAATAGGCTTTAGAGCCGGAGCTGCGGTTCCCAAAATTTACGCTATTCATCATCGATCAACGTTATCGTGATTGATTGGCGAAGGAGATACGGAGCACCGCTTAACGCTCTCCTTCCGCCGGCCGGCCGGTCGCGCCGCCGCTGGGAGTGAAATGCACCCGAGACGGATGGGAACATCGTTAGCGGGAGTTTGACAGCGAGTCCAGCCCGCCTGTCAACCCGAAAAGGGGCGGCGCCCGGGAGGGGCCGGAGGAGGCGAAGACAGACCGGCAAGGAGAGCGGAGGCGGCCAAGGGCGGTAGATCGCAATGACGTTAAGGGTAGAAGTGATGGAAAAGGCTGGATGAAAGTAGTGAGGGAGATAAATATAAGCAACGGACGTAGCAGATATCAGTAAGGAAATGACATTTGAAGCTAAAACTGACGACGAAGCTGTTCAATTGGGAGAGAGAATGAGGGATAACTTCTATGAATACGAAACGAGTTATACAATAAACTAATTTAACCAATTTATTTAACGTCGAAAACAAATAAAAACTGTGTGACGTACTATGGAGAGAAGTGCAAGTAAATTTTCGCATTGGAGAGAAATATATTTTGCATTGTACGGAGTGAAGTTGTTCGTTGTTCGATTGTGGAGCCAAATTAATGAACTGCGAGAAAGACGAAAGTGACAGATGAGTGGGAAAATCAAAGGAAATGCTCGGGACGCAGTTGCAAGTAATTTCAAGTTCAGTGGAAAATCTTCAACACAAAATATTGTACAACTGTTGAACTTCAATTAATCTTTAAAACTTGTACGTAGTTATCAAGGTTTAAGTGTCTGAAAGTACAAGTCCGTATCCAGGTAAACGATTTCCATACAAAGATGAAAATAAAGCTGAAATAATTTACTATTACGCTGAGAGCGGCAGAGTAAAATTACTGACATTACATATTGAGAGGCACCTTAAAAACAGCGAACTGCAGATTCCGCATTAAAAAAGCCAAAGGCGACGGAGTCAAGTTCGTGTCAGCTGACACCCACGCAAACAACGCGACTGCTTACAAAACATTGACTTGTGAGACATGAATATAACTTTAAAGAACCATTTCTATTTCCATTACAAGGAATGCCCGTTGGGATGCTATTTGTGTATTGCATAAAAACTGAGATGGGCTGTCTTTTTAGTGACGGCGTGGAAGATACGAGATACATCCCCCAAGAAGTCTCGCTACGGAAATGTGGGGGCAGGATGGGGCAGGCGCAATTTCGAAGGAGTCGACAGGAACGAAGCGCTGAGATTAACAGAGCTGGACGCCAGAAAGAAAAGAGGTAACAGAAAAGGTCCGATTGTGAATTTCAGGTTTTAGGAGTAACTTACAAAAGACGATAAAGAAAAATGGGATTTTAAACTAGATTTATTATTGTATTTAATGTATTTGTCATTTCTTATTAGTAAAATAATAGAAGTTGAAATTGTAGTAACCCAAACAATAATTTTATATTGTTCTCATCTAATATTGTAGTAAGTTCATGCTGAATTACGTTTTATATTATTATTATTCATGTTAACATTTAAGAATGAATAATTATAAACATTTATTTTTGAAAATGTACATAATAGAAAATGTATACCCGAATTTGTAACTTGTTTCGTATTTCTATGTAAAGTTGGAGTTTCATCACTATTAGGTGCAGAAAGAAACAGATGTATGCTTTGTGGGCCGTGACCTTAGTGGGTAGCACAGGCGACGACGGGGCTGGACCACAATTGTGTACGCGTTAGGCTTACTTTAGCTTCCATTGAAATAGGACGCGCTCTGTTCGACAGGTTTTTCCCGCGTAGTGGGCTTTCCTCTAGATTTGCACGGCGTGCGCTGCAAGGGGTGTATGGTCCGTTCGGGTGAGTAGACGATTTTTCTGAATTTTGAGTTGCTCTTCTTATTTAACGAAAGATTTATTTAATACTTTAGTTTGATGACGAGTCCCTAGCTTTTCCGGCCGACATGAGATGAAGGTTTTAATGGAAGGATAATGAGAGTATTGGAATGATATTAGAGTAATGGTGGAATGGCATACAGGGGAAACAGGAGAACCCAGAAAATAGCATTGTCTACCCTCGTCCCACTGTCCCTTTCTCCGTCGCAAAATTCACTGATCGACCGGAATTTTAACCCCAAAACCAGTGGAGGAAATCGACGGGGCTGACCAGTAGATTTGGGGCGCGTGCGACGCAAGGGCAACAATGACTCCGAGGGCCGTTCCCACGTCGCGGCGGAGGCATTGTTCTTGGCGCTGAGCCCCACGGGCCAGCGCGGCAACGGGGCGGAGCAGGTCACTCGAGCGGGGTCGCCGACCCGCCAGGACCCGGGATGTCCATCGGCCGGCTGTCTTTTGAATGTGTAGACAAGCGTGACAGCCGGCGATCGTTGGTACCGCCATGGCGAAAAAATGAAAATAACAACACCGGTCTATGGAAAGTACGCAAAAACAGACGGGGAACTCCATGTAACACAAACAAACAAACCGACGAGCCGACAGACGGGGAGGCGGAATGTCGGAGGGCGGCGAGCGCGGAGGCGGCGAGGGCGGTGGGGGCGGCGGGGACGGCGGGGGCGGCGGGGTCGGCGGGGGCGGCGGGGGCGGCGGAAGCGCAATCCGTGGGCTGCGGTTAGGGGCGCAGGGGATGGAACGAGGTGAGGAGAGACCACAAAACGACCAGAGGAAGTCTTGCTGTTCTGCGCCATCAAAATACCACGAGAATGACTTCGTGGCATGCAGTGTTTTATAAAATAGTCTGAGATGCATTTACTGTGGAATTATCATAGGTTATTCAAGTTCTGCCGTAGAGATGATAATAAGTAAAACCTTAAATGATACAAGCGCTCTAAAAGTCTCGTTTTACCGCCGCACTTCACAAACAGAGAACTCGCACAAACATTTATATTGAGAGAATTCCATCAGCTCCTTTTCCACTTACACAATGATTACATGTAATACTAATCAAAACATACTGCTACGTTTTTTACCACTCCAATTATAATTTAAGAATAAATATTGCAAAGAACTTGTGTCCATCAGTGCGTATTCTATGCACTAAGAAGCCAATCGCACCACAGACTATGCAGAACTTTTTGCTATTGACACGGCGGTGAGATCCCATTCTCAAGCTCTCGAGACAGAGAGAAGGTTCACCACAAAACAGCGCTCCTATGGACCGTAAGAGAGGAAGGAAAGGCTCCAGAGGGTGGTAAGGCGCAGCGTGGTCCGTGGCGTCGGCGTCGGCGTCGGCGGCACTTGCCCGACGCCCGTGTGCAGGCGGTCGCGCGCCGCGCCGCACCGCCAGGCGGAAGTGGAACCGGCTTGGCCGGGCGCTCGTTCCGACACCCATTCTACAGGTTGTACCTAGCTTAATTATCCATTTCCTGGGGAGGCGTCCCTCGGGAGCATCTCCGGAGATGCGGAGCCGCCCGGACACGCGCCGCCGCCGCCCCGCTCCCGCCCCCGGCCCGGCCCTCGGCAGCTGCCCGAGGCGGCCGCGCGTCGTAAAATCCGTGTCTGGCGGCGGCGTGGGGGCGAGTGCACGGCGAGGGGCGGATGCCAGCCGCCGCGCGCCCATCCCTCTCTCTCCCCGCTGCTCGCTCCCCGCTCGCTCTCCCCCGCTCCTTCCCCGCCACAGCGCTGCTTCCAGAGGCGGCGCGCCGCCACGTTCGGTGCTGCCGCCACTGCCGCCGCACCGGCCGATCGTCACGTAACCGGCCAGGTAATGACGGTGCGTGCGCCGCGGCGCGGGGTGGTGCGGCGTGGCGCGGCGCGGCGCGGCGCGGCGCGGCGCGGGGCGGCACGGGGCGGCGGTGGGCGGCGCGGGGTGGCGGGGGGTGGTGCGGGGCGGCGGGGGGTAGCGGGGCGTGGCGCAGGGCGGCGTGAGGCGGCAGGGGGCGGGGCGGAGTGCGGGCGGTGGCGGCGGGTCCGGAGGCGACGGCGCCGCCCCCGGAGCAGCTCGCGGCCCGGCCGCCGGGCGCGACTGAACGCTTAGACAGCCTTGCGGCCGCCGCACGAAAGCCTCTCAATGAAAATAAAAATATGCCAACGACCTTTAAGAAAGATTCTAACCGTTTTCAAAGAAATCTCGAAACGGCTACGTGGCCGGCAGCACCCTGTTGTTATTAGAGTCATTATCGTCGTCATCATTGCTACCAGCGGAGGCGGGCGGGTCCACTCAGCCAAGGAGACGGAGGCGGTGGGCGCGGCCGGTCGGAGGAGGCAGCGGAGATCGAGGCGGAGGCGGAGGCGGAGGCTGAGCGGTGAGAGGGAGGAGCAGGCCGTTCTTTCATTCATGGCGCATCCCGCGTTGCGTGCGCGGGAGCGAAGCCCGCGGTCAGTCCGCCGCCGTGCCCGCCGGCGCCCGCCACCGCCCGGGCGCACGCAACCAGCCTGCGCAGACACTCGGCGCTGCCCGCCGCCCTCGCCCTCGCCCGCGCCCGCGCCCTCGCCCGCGCCCTCGCCCGCGCCCTCGCCCGCGCCCGCGCCCGCGCGGCCGTTGCCGCCGCCGTCAACGCACAGCTCCCTCTCGATGGCGGGCCCGCCGCACCAACCGACAGCAGCCTTGCGGAGCGCGCGCACGGGCTGGCAGCAGGCGAGCTGCTTGGAGAGGTGCTTGCGGCCATGTTCGGTTTTATGTGGTTTACAGATTTATACATTTTGTAAATTTTAACAGAAAATGTTCGACAATGAAAATTATCCCGCTTCGTTGAATTCTCAAATATTGCACTAATACCGTGAGCAAGTCGTTGAATATTTCAAAGCTATACCAAATACATCTGAAATCAATTGTAAACATGCCGTAATGACCTCAGAAAATTGAGATTACCTATAATACTATGTACCATATTTGCGAAATTATTTCTTTCAAAGAATTAGACATGAAATGCCTCTTAATGTAGAAACATTTCTGAATTTCTTCTATATTTTTTTCGAGTAAGAAATTAAAATATTGTATCCAAGAATTGAACTTGAAACGACAGAAAATACACACCAATAACAGTGATATACATTGAGGATATTATAACTTTTCAGTTAGGATTATCCAAACAAGTTGTTCATCTCCAGATTTCATACGAATCGCTTTGTACTGCTCTAAACCTCGAAATTCAAGGAGTTAGGTTTCTCACTATGCTTTCCACTTTGCTTCATGGGCATCCATTTTAAGGTCAACCAATCACCTTCGGACGTACAAGGCAGCGCTTGTGCTCCGGAGCGCGCCTAATACGTGCGCGGGGCGGGGAGGGGAGGGGCGCGGCGGGGTTCGGGGGGAGGAAGGGGGGGCGACGGGGCGACGTGATGCGGAGCGGAGCGAAGAGGCGAGCTCCCGGCGACGAGGAAAAAGCGATGCGTTGCGCGTGTGCGGAGCTGGGTAATGAGGGGGCACGCGCAAATCGGACCGACGGCCTCGCGAGGTCGCCTCCACCGCCGCAGTGGCAGGGAGCCGGAATCTGGGTGGACGTTGGGACCAAAAAGCCACGTTTGCCCAACGGTCGGAATCTTGCTCCCTTAGGGTCGGTAGTGAAGTGTTTGTGAATTTCCACGACGAAGTACAGTCGACTCTGGTTATAGTGTACTCGGATATAGTGAACTTTCAGTTATAGTTAACTGAAGTAACTAGTCCCGTTTTACTTACATTACAAATTAGCATAAGAAGATTGGGTTACAGTGAACCCCAATCTCGGCTATACTGAACGTATTAAATAAATCCTGGAAATTAATTGAATTTCGTATATTATTAGGCGTGTAGAAGGGCCTTCGGAGAGTGGGACGGCGTTTCAACAGTGCAAGAGGCATTGAAAGGTGTCAAGACTGCATTACGATATTTAGAGGAAGAGGACAATGCATAATCAAGTATGGTAGAGCACGAAATGAGAGAAATTACTAATGAAAATGTTCGAAGCAAACAATGGAAAATAATTGATTTTTAAGAAAAAATAAAGATATTGAAATTTTCAGTTCGTGCTGTTAATGAATTTTGATGTATCTCTACATAGAGATTCATTGTGAGAAATAAAATGAATCATTGTGAAGAACTCTATTTATTTTTGTCATCATCGGAAATAGTGAGTCTCTGATATTCTGAACCAAACATGTTATTTCCCAGAAGTTCACTACAACCGGAGTACAAAATCATCTTTCGATAACAGAAATATAACGAAATGATATTTTAACAACGAAAATATGTGATTTTCCAGCTATGAAATTTGTTTTCTTAGTTTGTTCCCCGAAATTAGCAATACATTTGCCAACTTTCGGTAGTGACATAATCACTGTAGTACCAGAAAATTTGAACAAACATTTTATAGCAAACCGTACGAATTTTCCCAATTTATTTTTGCTTTTCTACAAGAATGATTATTTAAGCAGACATAAGTAATATGTAGAGTGTATGTTTAGTCAGACACACATCAAGGAGTTTTTAACGTCTGTTTATTTTTGTAATAACTTTAATAAAATACAAAAAAATATTGCTTGGTAAAATTATAGTTTTCAATAAATTGTAACCGTGACATACATATACATATCATTGAAGGGAGTAATATATACTGAAATTCAAACTTAATAAGATTTGAAGAATCTGATTGCTAGGCCTCTCTTCTTGCTCTTCCATTAGAATGCTTACAATCCTGCACTGCGAACTGTTATTCAACATGAATATGGAGAATCTTGTTTCGTTAGCTCAGGAAAAACATCCGTCTGGAAGAGCGATTCAATTCTTGGAAATTACTGCAGGAAAATGCAGAAGAAATAGATGAAATGGGTTGCTGTTTTTTGCCAAACATGAACCCACCCCACTAATGTAATAGGAATTCGATGTTTCTTTTAAAACACATCATACCATATTAAGTATATGTTACATTCGATAAATGCCTCATCGATAAGTTTTCATTTTTTGTATTCCATGGAATGTCGCCGTTCAATGAAAAAATAAGCAAAGATTCGAAGACGAATATCTGATGCAATCGATTACAGAATGTCTACTATAATTCGATTGAACGAGCCGACCGTTCGCGCCCGAATTTTCCTTCGCCAGAACAAGGACTGTATCTCAACATACCCTACTACCACACCCAAGGAGGGTCAAATTTATCTACAAGCAAAATGAACAATTGCTTAGGGGCCTCCATCCACGGAGGCACCCCCCACGAAAAAAAACACAAAATATTCGAAAAAATATCATAAAATATATTTGTATCCGTAAAATAATTGTTAATCAAATCGCCTACTCTATTGAGAAATTGTATTTAAAAAATATAGTAAATTCTATATTAAAAATTAAGCATTTTTTCCTGGAGGGGGGGTTCAACACGATTTTGGCTGAGGGGCGGGGGCGCAGAACCTAAATCCAACCCTGCCCCCACGA
Source organism: Teleogryllus occipitalis (assembly GCA_011170035.1). Lineage (NCBI taxonomy): Eukaryota > Metazoa > Arthropoda > Insecta > Orthoptera > Gryllidae > Teleogryllus > Teleogryllus occipitalis. Next base: position 148,855 of record BLKR01002256.1, read on the forward strand.
GGCGGTGTTATGGGAGAATGGCGAGCGGAGCGAGCCACGTCGGCGGCCAGGCGCGTTGCCGTGACTGCCGCGTGGCCGGTGGTGGGTCGCCCCCGCCCTGCACAGCCCGGCCCGGCCCGGCCCGGCCCGGCCCGGCCCGGCCGGCGTGCGGTAGCCGCAGCGGCTTCATCAATGACGATTACGCTCCTGCCGCCGTGTTGCCGCGGGCGCGCGGGCCAACGTCTCCCCCGTCCCCGCCCCCGCCACCTGCTTACGCACGTGGTTGGCTGCGGCGCAGCACGTCATTCGTGGTTTAGTTTCCCATGTTTCGTAATTGAGCTCAAACGATTTACGTGTTTTCAGAAAAATGTGTAATTGAATGCACCTGTTTGATTCTTTTTTCGGCGAAGTTTGGTTCGCCGATGTGACAGATATTCATCGCCAATGGAAGCTGAGCACGCAATGTTCGTGACCGCGTATTCTTCAGAGGGCAGTAATATTACGTTCGTGAAAGCGACCATAAGTGAAGTAAATTCTCATCAATCTATGTTCTGTTTATTGTCTTTGATACGTTACTGAATCACGCAAACCCGTTTCTTTATAGTTAGACTTTATCTCGACAGTCTCTTGCAAAAAATTAAATGTATTGTGGATTTTACAAAAATTATACAAAGCTTTAAAATTTCCGTTGAACAAAGAGTAGTCATCATTTTAAATCAGAGAAGATGTGATGATCTATATCAGTACCATTCTAGCCATTTTCTTATATCATTTGCATAATTATATTTTATACACATTGTCTCACATTCGCAGTTTACAGAAAACGCCTACCAAGATACCAAACACATTACGTCAGTCGATGAATAAAGCTAATGAATTCTGAAAGTACAGACAACCCAGCAAAATCCATAGAGAAATTTCTTAATGAGGTGTTCAACGAAACAACATCCGTAAACGAGTGTATGTATTGATAACCAATGCCTTTTGAGGAGGATAGTGCCAGCTTTATTATGATGATTTTTGTTTACCCTTAGACGTTTGGGGTCATTTGTTACCCCAGGCTCAAAGAATGTTATGCAACACTCGATAATCTTATTCACGTGAACTTCTCCTTTTAGATATGTCATTTATGCCCAGTTGAACAAAAGTTGTAAACTTTTCAGTTCTTTCATTTTCCTTGGTTGGAAGTAATTTGATTTTTATGCAGTTGGAGTCAAACATTCCACGTTATACGTCTAAATTACAAGGAAAACTGCATAAACGTTTTCATTTCCGTTTTATATTATGTCGTGGTTTCTGAATGATGATCTGGCGTATTTGTCAATTACGAGTTGGAAGGCCAGCTTCAAACATTTTGATATTGGTAAGACAGACATCTACATATAGTTATGAGGATTTGCTAAAATATTCTTTGGAAAAAATAACGTTCTTTTTATTTCGTATGATATAGTATCTAAAGCAAATAAATAGCATCATTTTCTCAATTAAAAGTTGCAAATAACATCCGGGCACGAAATACTTGCAAACCGTTCTGTAAAACCAGACCCCAAACAGAATCCACGGCCGTAACGGGGAACAGAGTGGAAGCGTTAAGCAGACGCCATCCCCCGCGGCAGACCGCTGCGAGGCGGAGCGCTCGCAGGTGGCCGCGCCCGCATTCGCTGCCCACACGCAGCGGCTGGGCGTGCGTGCCCAGGGCGATGCGTAGCACCCGCACGCGCTCCTTCGACTATTCGCTGTCGGCCTTTTCTCACTGAAACGCGGTAAAAGGTAATTTTATGCCCGGCCAGACGCACGTCCGAACGCCGCCGCGCTCGTTTCCTGCTCACGGCGGAGAACAATAATTCTGGAATGAAGACGTTTCAGAAGTTCCAAAGCTCTAAAAGCAAGTGCTCTTAAGTGCCGGATTTCTTGTGCCCCCGGAGCTGAATTACGGGCAAAAAGGGCCCGCTGGCGCTGGCGCAGGCGTTGGCGCTGGCGCTGGCGGGCGCGGCGAGGCTGGGCGGCGCGGCGCGGCGCGGCTGCAGCTGCCCGGGAGGGCGGCGCGGGCCGTCGCTCTCAGCCAAGACGCCCGCCGCCCCTCCTCCCTCTCCACCCCTCTGCTGCACCTCCTCCAGGACGGCGAGTGTTGCGCCTCAACCATTGTGGAGGTTTCGGGTTTAGGTGCTTGTACGTAACTACACTTTGCAATGTAGGCCTTATTCTGCAGATTTTCGTTTTACGAAAGGGTCCATTTACAAATCGCTCGATACAACTATTCTAACTCCTTTGATGCGAAAAATGTCAGTCGGTCTAAATTCGCGTCATCCACTACATAACAACACAGCGGATTAAGTTCTGGGTACATAAGCAAAAGGAAAATCTGATTAAGGACGGGTAAATACTGATTTATTTGTATCAACAGAAAATGGCGGCGTATGTTGAGTATTAGAATTCTCTTTGCAAATCACCGCTAATTTTAGCCAAAATATTTGTGAAGTGTTAGGTACTTTTTTACAATATTTCCTGTACATTTTGGGAAATTGTTATATCAGATTGACAGTAAGAGTAGTCTCAAAAACAGAATGAACTAGAAAACACAAAACGGAAAGGAAGAAGGAAAGACGTCGAACAGTGGGAACGAAAAGCGCAGCTGTGGCGCCGCCGTCGAGGTGATTAGCCGGGAAGAGCGCGATAGGGTGGCCCGGCGCCGACGTGCAATCAGGCGGCGGGGGCGACCGCGTCCCGGCTTCTCCGCTCCGTTTCGCTCCACGCCCTCCACGCCTCGCCACGCCACGCGTTCGACTAATCGACGCTGGCTTCTCGTGATCGACTGCGCGCGCCTGCCCCGCCCACGCCGCAGCCCTCGTCCATCATCGCTTCCGGGCGCCCGCCGCCGCGGCCTCGGGCGGGTAGCCGCCCCGCGCCGCGTCCTTAATCTTTCAGCCCGGCCCAGACATCGGCGGGGGCGGCGGCGGCAGCGGCGGGGCGGACCGCGGAAACGCGACGAGGACGCCGAGGACGGCGACGGGGACGGGGGCGCAGACGGGGGACGGCGACGCGCCCGGCGCTCGGCGCGTTCCCCCTGGGGGATTAATGCCCCCGCGGCTTCTTTCCGCGCGAGGGGCTCCGCGGAAGGATTTCTCCAACGGCCGCAGCCTCCCCGGCTGCGTCCTCTGCTAATTTTATTTGGGATATCTGTTAACTTATAATAATGACTGGTGGCAAGAGAAACAAATGTCTGTTTTGTAGAAAGTGAAAGGATTGTGGTTATCTGTGATAATCAAATTAGTTGGGGTTCTCGGTAAAGTTCAATATGAAAATAAATACTTTCAAAGTCTACCCACGATTTTAAATTCTCTTGAAATTTAATTTATCTCATGTAATACTGAGAATATAATCGTATTATGAGAAATCTGTCAATGGGGTTACCAAATTTTGAAGTATACATTTTTATTAAAATTCGACATCAATTAGTACTAACGGCTTACGTTACACTCAGTGGTTTCTGAAACGAAATTATTCCCTTTCATATCATTCAGTTCGATTCTAAATGATGATTCAACATTCCGCTTTCATGTGATTTTTTCTCAATTGTTGAAGAGTACTAAATCATACCATACTAAACATCAGAACATATTACAATTTACATCAAGTTAACTAACTAAAAGATTTGCAATTCTCACAAGAACTCATTATCAAATCTCTATACTACAGTTCGTTTTGCAGCAGAACGTTATGTGTATTCCCGCGCTTCAGTCTATATTAAGACTTCTCTCATCAAAGGAACGCAACAGTTTCCCTCTACTCTGAATACTCCACTTCTGTTCGCCCACATGTTTTGTTGGTTATTTTATTGCACCCTCGACTGCCTTCCACGCCGCGCGCGCTCCTTCGCCTCGTTCCCGCGCAAAGCGGATCCGCCCCCGCCCCTCCTCCGCCTCCACTGCCGCCCCCGCCCCCGTCCCCGCCTCCGCCGCCGCCGACCACCGGCTCCGAACCGTCATCGCCTGGCGACCGCCGGCGACGAAATAAAAATACCGCGGAGCCCTTGCGGCGTCCACCCCCGCCCTCCGGCGACAAAAAGCGCGGCCGCGTCGCCGCCACCGCGTCTGTCTGCGGCGCGGTCGACGCAGATGGCGGCGCGGGCGGCGCGGGGCGGCGGCGGCGGATAAGATTAACGCCGCCTCCAATCACGCGACGGCGCGGATTAGACCTCAGATGGCGCGCCGCTCCACAAACGTCGGCCGCGTGGGAGAGATCGCGCTCATTCATTAGGCGGCGCGGCGCGGCGCGGCGCAAACACACGCAGCGGGGGCAGCAGACAGAAGCGAAGAGGGCGGAGGAGGCGATAGACGCGGTGAAGCGGATGCAAGTTATGGGCGAGAAGGTGGCGGGGCCGACGCCGGCCACCGTGGCTGCGGTAAGGTTGACGTATGCGGATCAAGTGCAAACAACGGAGGAAAAATGTAGAAGCGAGGCCCAGGCAAGGGTGATGAAACAGGCGGAGGCGCTAAGAGACGTGCAGGAACCAGGGCTGGACGTCGGAGGCGCAGGAGGCCGTAGAAGGAAAATGTTTGTATATTGTCGCAGTGAGAAGTATAATAAAAGGGGAACAAAAAAGAAAAGAAGTAGAATGAAAACAAAAGGAATTCAAGGTTTATCTGGAATTGCTGAAAAAAGAAACGGAGATAGTTCACGACGAGAGCAAAAGGCAAAGATCGAGAGAGCAATACTATGCGCGAAACCACCGGTGAAGAAGTGTAGAGGCAAGTGTTCGAAAGAATGGAAAATTCATGAAGAGCTACTCAAGAAAGCGGATGAAGGGCATGCAATAACGAACACAATTTCTGAAGTGAGTCCACGACGTTGCGAGTTGGTAAAAAGGACAGTGCCAAATTAAGGAAATTAACGGCAATTACAACTAAGTGCAATGATAGAAACCGTAGACGAAGGAATATTCCAAGAGTCGACACCAAACGGCAATGGCGATGATCTCAAAGGGGAAAAGATACAGAGGTGACAGCAGGTGCCGGTGGCCTCATTCCCAAGCGGAGGGGAGCGCGCAGGGCGGCGACGTGAGGGCGAAAGGGGAAGCAGTGCCGCTGAGGGGGAAGGGCGGGAGGGCGGCTGCGTTGACCGCCAGCGGGGCGGCGGTGCCGAGAGGCCGGGTTTCTCGGCTCGATGGAGCGCGCGCCCACGCATTACCATCCGCCCATTCTCGCGAGGAAAGACGCGACTGAGCGACGAGTCCGCCAACGCAAAGAATGTGCAGGAGGCTTTTCCCTTGTTTTCCCAACGCTGGAGCTCTCGCATCGCCAGCCGCAGCCACGTCGCCGCCGCCGCCGCCTCCTCCTCCGCCACCGCCGTCGCCGCCACCGCCACCGCCGCCACCGCGGCGCTATGATAACACGGCGCGCTTGAAAGAGCGCAGCTGGGCGCGGGGCGGGCGCTCGGGCGAATGGAAGAAATTCATAAACAGCGCCGTCGCGTCGCCCTCCGCTGAGTACTCCGCCCCGCTCCGCCCCGCCCCGCTCGGCCTGCGCCTGCCTGCTCCGGCGTAATTCATCCCAAGCGCAGCCTCAACGACTCCCTTCGCGGAAAGCTGTCAAAATACTCCCCGGCCTTTTCAATTGTTTGCACGCGTTCACACTTCCGATGAGAATGACAGCCTTTACATCGACGGAAATTCACGCACTAAACACGAATCCTAAACAACATTGAAATAATCAAGAATCTCGCAGAATATTTATTTGTAAGGAGCACGATTTATTTAGAGTATCTTTTTATCTAACACAGTGTTGTTAGCTTAAAGTGCTATTAAAACTGTTTTCAAGGACTGTCTCTGAAATTAAGGTATACAGTTTGTGATATTAAAAGACCAAATCTCGGTTATTATTGAGACTACACAGTCAAAAATTGAAGCGTTTAAATTCATAAGAGTCTAAGTGCCAAAACCTTAATTTTTGATCTTGTAATTTCAAATGGATCTATGTGTCCAGAGCAATGATTTGCCGAAGGGCCTAGAGGCCACCGGGATCCGTATTAGTTGCAAAAATTTCCAAGTGACAGTGCTGAGTCTATCTCCAACACTGGTTCTCTACTCTTTTTACCTCGTGTGCTGGAAACTTAGTTCTTGTTCCTTAGATCCCTATGAACCCAAACGCTTCAATCATTATTTTTGGAAATGTATAACACATCTACGAAGACGTACTAGATTCGTGAACAAATACGAATAACTTTCTGGTTAAAAACCTGTCACTATTTTTGCAGCCAAGGGCAACGTAATCTACCTTTTTATCCGAACGACTGCGTTCCATCCGCTGTCAACAGCAGTAATTTCTGTGTGGGAGGAAAACCGAAAGAGAGGCATTCCACTTCTGCGCTTCTCCTTGCATGAATCATAATTGGGGTGGCTGTAAAACGCGCACAAGCGGCATAAATTAGAGCGTAAAATTCCGCGATCGTAAAGCCCGCAAGTGGCATTTTCTCGCGGCGGCGGCGTCGCATGCGAGCTCGCGGGCAACCCGGCGCCGCCCAACGCTGTTCAGAAGCCGTGCTCTGTACTTACGGCGCTTTCGCCGGCCGATACGGGAGTGCAGGGATAAGGAACCGAAAGTTAAGTAAAGCCCATTTCGCCGTATCTTTCTTATCTGCATATCCTATGGCTATCTTACGTTTCCTATAAAAAGTTCGGTTTCAAGAATGTGCTACAAAATGCGGTGTAACAAAGCAGACATTTCGTAAATCCCTTTTCTTAAAAAAAATTACAAAGTACGCTCAGATATACTTCGAAAAATTCAATAACAGACTCAGAAAAATGAGAACTTATATTTAAGACAATTCTGTGAAACGATAAAACCATCAGGCGTACTATAAGCTTTCTTAAAAGTTAAAAAGGAAAACATCCGTATTATTCAGAATCAAATTTGATGAAGGATCTTGCACCCCCTTCAACAATATTCAACGTTTCTTTTATAATTGAACGCAATTTATTGAAAACCATTACCACATATTGATCGCATCACACCCCAAGGAGTATTCCCAATAGGCTTGAATGGGTGGATTTTCATGAATAAGTTTCGAATTCTGCATTCTTATCAAATGTTTCTCGGTGAGGTGCAGGAAATGCGATCAAGTCAAAGATCTGCAAATTATATTAGTGGAGTTTAACGAGAGCTCTTTGAAACATGAGCAAGGATGGGGTTTCTTCGCAAACATGCGCTCATCCTTGATTAAGAGTACGCGGTGTCAAAGAACCGGAAGAGTAAGTGGGGTAAATCTGACAATTCACGGCAAACATTCGGTGGCCATAAAAATGCAGTATTAAATTGCTTTGTAAAGAGACAATTTCTGTAACATATTCACAAACGTATCTGACTTATTGCGTTTCATATATATATATATATATATATATATATATATATATATATATATATATATATATATTGCAGATATTAAAAATTAGCGAAATATGTAGCACTACTGAAAATCATTAAGAATATGTAATTATACCAAAATATGTTTAATATAATATAATTATGTATTATACCAAATGCAATTGTACCAATGTAATTATACCAAAATTAAAAGATCCCATTTCATTCAGAATGTCCGAAGAAATCTTATAAATGATTGAATACAGGTATCTTGTTGCTGTAAAAATACGTATTCGCATAAAAATCCTTTCCGTACTGATGACAATATGACATTCGATATTCGTCGGTGAAAAAGCTGCAGCTAGCGCACGGCGCAGAGTAAGATTTATGCAGTCCGGGCACCGTCTGCGCTTTCCACCGCATCAATACGAGCGCTCGCCAATGCGCATTGCAAGCGCACTCGCGTTACACGTCCGCTCAAAGAGGGCCGCCTCGGCGCGGCGTGGGCGGGGTCGTCTGGAGGTCGGTGCGCGAGGAGGGAGGAGGAAGGGGGGAGGGAGGGCGGAGCGGGGGCGGGGCGCGCCGAGAGCCGGCCAGACCGAACGCGAGCCCCCCAGCGCGCTCGCAAGGGGTCACGCCGAGGTGGCGCAGAGGGCGGCCGGCGGCGGCCAGGGCACGGGGCAGGGCCGGCAGGGGCGGCAGGGCCGGACTCACAAAGTGGAAGAGGGGGAGCTACTGAGCGGCTAGCGAGGAAACTGCTCAGCGAGAAAAGGAAGCACGCAGGGCCAAGGTGTTTTTGTGCATGTGTGTGTGTGTGTGAGAGAGAGAGACAGAGAGCGAGAGAGTGAGAGTGAGTATGTATACATGTATGTTCGTATGTGTGAATCTGTGTGTGAATGTAGGTGTATGTAGGGTGCGTGACTGAGTCTAGTCAAAGTGGAAGGAGGCATGACGAAGCACAAGGACAGGCTGAGATCGGATTCTACGTAGGCGGAATTATAGAGGCGACAGTAATCCAGAAACAAAGGCGTGGTTGTGGGTATAGGCAGAAATTAGAAACCTCTTTGGAGATGATTCGATAGTGGGGTGTGAGGCCAAAAGGAGGGAACACGATGTGTAGAAGTGCCGCACGAGGAGACGGTTTGAAACGAATTAAAAGAATCATTGTAAGACGTTAAAAAGTAAGCAGAGGAGAGCTGACAGTATAACTTTTCATCTAAACACTTAATTTGAAATTCACAGAGAGTTAGTTACACCAATGAATTTTAGTTACAAGAAATTGTAGCTGCTGAAGAGACAATTCTCAAAACAGAACTATTTTCATTTCGTCTCTGCAGACATTTTCATTACTCTCAATATTCTCAGTTTCCGACAAACATGCATACAACTTCCATTCTGCTATCAAGGAGACACGCTGAAAACTGTCACAAAATACATGAGACACTCGGAACTATTAGAAGGGTATACGGTGTCGTGATTTGTGCATGTCGGCTGTGCCAAGAGCATGGGAGGTCGCATGCGGTGGTAGAAAACAGTGCGTACGGCAATACGCCGGCTACTGCGACTAGCGCGGCGGCAGTGACGGCGGTGGCGGCGGTCGGGAGAAAACACAGCGCATGGGGGCTCATGTTGCCGTAGAAAAAGACGCTCTGCCAGTCCCGAAGGGGAGGTTAAGGGGGCAAGGTTTTTGCCAATGCAGCCGTTCCAGTTGTAGCCTAGATCTGGCGCTGAATGCAAGCTGAGAGGCCGATTCAGCGTTCCGCACGCACTGGAGAAAGGAAGCGGTGCGTATGCTGTGCCACATGCGTCTGCCGGGGCAGGTGGTGAACTTGAGAAACAACAGAACGAGACGCAGGACTACGATAGGACAGTAAACGTTTCATTGAGAAACTCCACGCAGCCTTGACGTTGCAAGTTCTTTACTCAAGACGTCAATCGGTAGCAAATTAAAGAATAAATCACTACTTCCCAGGTTGGAAAATGTCAACATAACAGTTAATCGAGCAAGGCTTTATCACTCATAAAAAGCATATAAAACTGTGAAAAGGATTGAATAGGTAGGGGAATCATAACTCTTGTTTCGCACTTTAAAAATAAACATCTTAGAATTTACGATAAAAATAATGATCCAAAAATGTACGAAAGTGGTCATAAAAGTACATGTACAATAGAAAACAGTCAGCCGTGTAAATACTAACCGGGAAATGTTTGGATATGCACAAATTTAGTTTTTCCTCTGGCTTAAAAAAATCACACCACTGAGTGTGATCACTACGTTTCTCCGCTCCCTCCAACTACGTAATTGACTTCGCGACTAACGCAGTAATTTGTTTTATTTACTCACGCTCAACATAATGAATTAAATCATTTACTTTCATCATACAAAATCATAACTGAGAGGGTCGGTGTTTTCAGATTATTACTGTAATCACTAAGACAGGAAAAAGATGGAACAATAATGCAAGTGCATTCTTTGATTGATTGATTGATTAGAGTTTACGGGGACGTCCACGGCTAAGGTCATTAGTCCCTTAAGTGGAGTGCACTTTTTCTTCTCGGGAGGTGACGGTGATCTAACATCGCTGAATGGTGAGATCTGGCACGGAACCTTTTGTCGACCAGCGGATTTTTCCCCAAACCAGGTATCTCCCACCAGCAGCGGTGCCTCGCCCCAGTCGGGACAAGCGCTAAGCTCCCGACGGGTCGCCCGGCATGTGTGTAAGTGTTGTGCGTGAAAGTGTGTGTGTAAATAAGGGGTGAGGATACAAGGGAGAGGAAAGAAAGATCGCGCGCGGTCCGTGACCCGTTTGTTTGGGGTCTGTTCCAGCATTCGCTTGGTTTTGATCGGAGAAACCGCGGAAAACTACCGATCAAAGCAGCCGGCCACTAGAAGAGCGTACTTTGAAAACCATCATTTTGTGATATGGTTTCAATTTCAACGAATTACCTGCAACCGACGTATTTGAGAAAACAAGCCTACGAATATGCTAGTGCCGCAAAAGCGCCCGTCGCCCGCCTTAGGAGCGGGGGAGGGGCGCCGGCGGCCCTCAGTCATATCGCGTGAACTTGGCCGCGCAGAAGGAGCGTCCAGCCGAGGACGCGGCGGCGGCCGCAGTGTGGAAGGTCGACGCGGGCCGCGCACGCCCAAACGACAGATCCCCACAACGTGTAAAGCAAACACGCGCCCCGCACCGCCACCGCCGCCGGAGGGGCGACGGGCGGGGTGTGGGGGCGAGGGGGCAGCGAGGGCCCGGCGCGGGGGCGGGACGGCTCGCAAAAGTGCGCGCAACGAGCGAGGGGCACAGAGGCGAGCGAACGCCACGCGAAACGAGTCGGGACGAGGAACGGGGAAGGGGGCGATCCTTCGGCCCGGCTCAACCCTTCCCTCACCCCCACCTGCTCTTATTTCCCGTCGCCGTTGCAAATGATGTTTATCAATTCTGCAAATGTTTGTTCAGATCTGCAGAACACAACGCGGGTGATTTTATAGAAAACAAAGAGAGGGCTATGAATATTGAAAGGCACCGAAAAGAGCGGGGTGCGGTTTTCCGCGGAATAATCATCTTGCTGGACGCGTCGGGGGAGGGGGAGGGGCGGCAGCGCCCTTAACCCGCTGCGCCGCGCCACGCCCCCCCCCCCGCCCCCAGCGCGCCGCCCGCACCCCGCCACCTTCCGCCGACCCTCCCGTATATCTTTGCGATTCTTTTCCTCTCTCCCCTTCTGGAACCTTTTATCTTCGGCTAATAACCACTCTCTTGGGCGGTTATAAGATAATAGCCGGCGAACGACATTCAATAACCGCGAGGAAGACGTCAAATATTTTTTTCTGCCCCATTAAGAATCATAATCCGTTTAGAAGCGCCTCCTAAAAATACCCTCATTATGCCACGAGCGCGGCAAACGCTCCCAGGAGGAGTCACCCCGCTGGCTGGCCGTGGCGGTGGGGGCGGAGGCGGGAGCGGAGGACGGCTGGGCGTGGGCGGGGCCGCGCCGAGTGAGCGACGCGCTCGGCGGCGCGAGGGGACGGCCGCGGCTGCACGCCGGCTGCCGCTGCGTCTCAGCCGCGCCCAGACGCCCGTCGTAAAGGACGCCGAGCAGCCGGCGCGGGGCGCGCTGCCTTCCCATTTTCACGGCGTTTGCCTCGGCGGCGGCTTTTACGTGGCTGCTCGCCTACGAACCGCTCGTTAGCTGTCGCGCCGCGCGCGGGAGAGCTGCATGGCGGCAAATGGAATGGAACTGTTACATATCGATCGTGTTATCGTGAGTGAAGTTTGAAGAAAATGTAGTTCTCAAGCAATGCGCTGTATATGCTTTGTAGACGACGGTAATCAACTAAAAGTACGAATTGTTTTGAGTCTTGTCAGTTAAATTCGATTGATTCCTTGAAGCAAACCAATAAGAACACATTCGCACATGTTAATGTGGGCAAATGAAATGCGATATTGGAATTAAACCGGATAATGGTGGTGGGAAATTTAATTCAAATTAAATGCTATCATGCTAAATATTTTAAGAAAAATTAATGTTGAAGATTTGAATTATATCTATGCCTTGGTGCAAGAAGGGCCAATGTAATTTTTATTGATTTCCGGTTTGTACGGCCCATTTCTGCTTTGTACGGCCAAAGTCAAAATTGGAACCTATTTCCTAATTTCACATCGATTTACATGGGCCTAGGATTTTTTTGTTTTTTTTGATGGTGTAAGACAACCACCCATTCTGTAAAACTTTGAATATTGATATTGGCTCTTCTTGCATTCAGTCACAGATATAATTTATCATATGCACACCATGTCGAAGTCTTTCTGGCTAGCTGAGTAGTGGGTGGATGTGCTTCCGACCATCCGTCCCGCCGGTGCCGAAGCGCCTGTAGTTTTCACGCGTTGAGCCTGTTTTCCATAAAGCGCGAGAAGTGATCGCGCCACCGCGCAGCGAACGCAAGCAGCCAGTGAAGGATGTTATTATTTACCTAGCTGCGCGGCGCGGCGTGGCGCGGCGTGGCGCGGCGGCGGGCGCGCCGGCCCAGGCAGAGAGGCAGGAGGCGTGGAGGCGGCGCATGGAAAGGCTGGCGTATAAACACGCATCGAATTATGCTCGTCGGCTGGCGGCCGCGCCGGCCCGGCCGATTCGACGAACGCGCCGCCGCCACCGATGCAAGCTTCGGACCAATTTTAGAAAAATCGCAAACCTGTTCGACCAGTTTCGCAAAGGGCGGGCGTCTGTCAAGCCGAGACAAGGCTCTGTCAAAATTTCGTTAGGAAGGAATGATTTATCCGGTGGTAGCTGCTTCTGCCTGGGCGGCGGCGGCGGTGGACGGAGCGTGCACCGGGAGGCTGAAGGGAGCTTCTGTCCGCCCCGCCCCGCTCTGCGCCCGCTTTGTCGCCGCGACGTGCTCTCTTGATGCAGAACTCGCCTTGGGAGGAACTGCATTAAAACCTACACTATCAACGACACAAGGAGAATGACGCCAAAGAAAGCTCTGAAACTATTAGTTTTCTTTCATTTAAATTTTAATGAGTGCCACCAACAATTTACTTGATTCGCGAGAATAAAAGAAATGTCCAACACTGATATCTTTTGAAGAAAGATGGCGTATTTAGAACTGTCTATGTAAATGTATTTACCTTGTAGAAAAATATGTGGCATATATATTAAAGAACTTAATTCAATTACTTGGTACAAGAACGAAACATCGAAGTTTCATACACACTTTCAAAAAGACAGAAGTGATTTCAAATATATTTTTAAATTAGTATATTATTCGCTAATGTTCAATTTGGATAAATTGTTCTCAGTTTGAAGCTGCTTTATTCCATTTCCTTTCGTCAATATTCACTCTGCAAGAGCGAATATTTGTGGCTAATAACATTTTTGACGACTCAGTTTTACAATATTCAATGTAAAAAATGTGTAACTTTATTTCACTGCTTGACTGAGAATTAACTATTTTCATTTTGTTTTTTAGCCGCCGAAACTAAATGATGACGAGTAAATTATTATTTCTCTGGTCTTTGACGATGTATGCCAGCATAGCAATTCCGTGCAGGCACAGCGTGCACTGCTCGGCCCCAGCGCGGAGTGAGGAAGATATCCGCGCAATCGGAGGCGAGCGAGGGCTCGATAGGGCCCGCAGTCTCCATCGGACGCGAGCTATTTGTCGAACGTCAATCGGGCGTTGCGGCGGGGGCGCGCGGACAGGCGACGCGGGCGCCTCATCGCGTGAGAGCTCCGGGGCGGCGAGGGCGGCGGCGGCGGGGGCGGTGCGGGCGCGCCGAGGGCGGCGCGGCGTCCCGCGGCCGTCAGCACCAGCGCCGCCGCCGCCGCGGAAGGGCCGGGCGCCGCAGTCTCTGCTCGGCGAAGGGCGGAGGGCGCGGGGCGAGGCGGCGGCCGAGGGCTGCGGGGGCTGCCCGCCCGACAGCCGATGCTGCCATCGCGCGGCGCGCGCCGGAACTAGGTGGGCGGAGCGCCGCGGCGCCGAGCCGGCGCCGGCGTCGGCGTCGGCCGCGAGGGAGGGAAACGCGAACGGGGTGGCGGCGCCGGCGAGGGAGCCGCGTGCACGGAGGCGGGAGGGCGGGTCGGCGCGGCCCCCTGTTCTCTCCCCGGCGCCGCCGCTGGGCGTCATGCGGCCGCTCCGCCGAATAAGTCATCCGCCGCGCCCCGCGCCACACGCCCGCGCCACACGCCCCGCGCCACACGCCCCGCGCCACACGCCCCGCGCCACACGCCCCGCGCCACACGCCCCGCACCACACGCCCCGCACCACACGCCCCGCGCCACACCCCACTCGCCGCACTCCCCGCGCCGCACGCCCCGCGGTCACGGAAGTGACGGAGGCAGTGGGGCCGGGCAGGTGGTGAAGGGGCCCGGCGAACAGGTGGCGATAGCGACGCAGGCGACATTCGTAATCGGGAATGCCTGAGGACGCGGTGGACATGGTAGGGGATGGGTTGGAAAAGGCAACAAAGAACGACGCGGAGAACTACCGAATAGAGAAGGTGACTGTCCGGGCGAGACGGGGACGTTCACGGGACAATTGGAAATCGTTCAAAAACAGTAATGTGGCAAAAGATGGTGGTGAAGAAACTGCCCTTCGTCGAAGTCGGAAGAGACGGCTGAGTGGCGACAAGAGAAGCGATGGCGCAGGTGATAGAGCGGCGAAGGGCGACGCAGGCGTCGCTGTCATTTGAGTAAACGGGGGTGACGGCGCTGGCAGCGAGGGGGGGTGCGTGCGTGCACGCGCGATGGCGTGCGGCGCGGCTCTGCACATGCACACTGCCTCCCCGCGCGCGCACAAAAAAGCAGCGAAATTGTTTCCTCCATTTTTAGGAGAAATTCTCTCCGGCGAACATGTCGCACGTTCCTCGCGCACGCCGGTCTTTCGAACGGGGCGCCACGGACGCCACAGGCCGTTTCCCTGGCGTGGGGAAATGCGCTAACTGCACAAGACGGCCTACAGCCGCAGAAAGCGAGACCAAGAGGGAGAACAAGAAAAGCGCGGGGTGTGTCGGTGCTGACAACCCTGACAATCGCGCCAGCGGGACCCCAAAGACCCCCTGCCATCCTTTCTGCCCTCAAGCCCCCGCAGCCTTCAGCAAGTCCCCGGGGCGCCAGCGGCGGCCACAAAAGCCGTCGGTCATATTACTTGGTAATGTTGCCACGTTCCGACCACAATCTCGAGAGGAAATGCGCGTACTTTCTCGTATTGCGGGGCGATTAATAAATTACAAAAAAATCGCGAGAGGCGGCCGGCCGTGGGGGAAGGCGGGCGGGGCGGGGGGCGGGCGATCGCAGCGTGGGAGGCGTGCGCGACACTCACGCACGTGCGGCGAGGGCGCGGGGGCGCACGCGAATGTGGACGGCGGCGGAGGCCGCGGGGGAGGGGCGAGAGCGAGGGCGCGCGGTGAGGGCAGCGGGGGCGGAGGGCCGGGCGGGTGGTGCGGGGGTGGACGCCCCCGCCTCCACCCTGCCCGTCGCCCCTGGGGCTTATCCAGCGCGGGATCGCGCGCCAAAGAAGACACGAATTAATGGCAGTTTTTCGGCAGATCCAGACGATAAGTCGGCGGTCCCGGCGGCGCGCGGCGCGCGGCGCGCGGCGGGCGGCGGGCGGCGCAGGGCGCGGGCGTCCGGGCGGACAAGAAGCGCCTCTTTGACGCTGGGGCTCGGCCGGGATGCGGCGCCGCGCCCGCCTCGCCCGCGCCGCCCGCGCCCACGCGCCACGCGTCGATGCAGCCCACAGTCGCAGGCTTCCAACGGACGATCTTCCCCATCAGCCCCGGCTCACACATGAGGCTTCCGTCACGGTAGTGTTCAATCTTAACTCCTTAGTGGCAGTTCATATTTTTGATTTTTCGGAGGTTTCCACCAATAAAGATATTCCCCATCAGCTCCGGCGCACACATAAGGATTCCGTCACGGTAGTGTTCAATTAGTGGCACTTCATATTTTTGATTTTTCGGAGGCTTCCACCAATAAAGATATTCCCCATCAGTTCCATCGCAGATATGAAGTTTCTGTCACGTTAGTGTTGATTCTTACCTCGTTAAGTGGCAATTCAATTTTTTGTTTCGTTTTGATTTTCAATGGCGATGTACATGGATTCGAAAAGGAATTCAAAGGGCTCACAAATTCCCGCGAAGACTACAAACGTCCGAAGACACTTATGGACATAATCATGCATTACAAATCAAGAACTGTTTGTCACCAAACACTTAAGACTTAGTTCCCACGGTGTATATAATATTACTCTCGGTAAAGAATATCAGCTCAGATGAAAAACTGAACGACGCGCTCAAAGCTTTCTCGCCCCTTTCCTAGTTTTTCCTTTCGCTGCTCTCTACTTCCTTGCTCAGCCGCTCACAGAATCATGATGACATTGTCTGGGAAAGAACGCGACAATCAGGAATCACGAATTCTAAGTATCAAAATATTTTACAGTTCAAATTGCAATACAAAATCGTCTTTTAAATAATAAAAGTTTTCTTCTGATGCTTTTCCATCTCTTTCTTTGAGAAAATCTTTCTACTAAATTCTTATACCCCTTAACTGCTGGCACGATAGGTCAAAACACAAAATTGTTAAACCGAAATGAATCTGGTGCCACAGTAATAGAAAACGGCGTGTTCGACGCAGCGATCTAATGACCTATGTGGATTGCCATAGTGAAAATCATTTTGGGAAGCCTTATGAAAAATTAAAAATTTGAATCAGGATAACATTACAAGAATAAAGTTGAGGCTGTGGGAGTACATGAAGTTTCCTCCACGAAAGTAGCGTGTGTGTTCTACATGGGCTCTTCAGCAGGCGGAGTGCTGAGGATGAGGTGTATGTGAAGGCAACGGCCACTAACGTCTCGCTCAAGCTTTCTCGTCCCTTTCCTAGTTTTTCCTTTCGCTGCTCTGGCTTCTTCGCTGTGCCGCTCACAGAATCACGAACACATTGTCTGGGAAAGTACGCAAAAAACACTCATCGGGAATTCTAGCCAACTCCACAACTTGAAAGTTACTTTACGAGCGCCGTAGAAATATACAAATGAAAACAATTATACAGTAAGCGATAAGATATAAACAACGTACTTGACTTCAACAATAGGCAGAAATAATGCGTCATAATTATGTTGGCCTTCCTCGTATATCTCTCAAATTATATTGTTACAATGATATCATGATGTTAATATTCAATTATTAATTATCATCGGTTACAATCAACAAATGTGTTGCTACTCAACAGGTCACACAAACAGAAAATTAATTTATTGAAAACAAATTCACACATATATACGTAACGACGCTTCGTCATGATTGCATCACAATCACACCGTCTTTACTTCCGGTGAATAAAGAGTTTCTCTGAGCTGGCAAAAACCATTCCAGTCAGACGCATATGATGATATAGTGTAGCAATGAAACATCCAATGCATGTGACATCCGACGCATGTGATATCCAACACGTTGAGGGTGGGGATGCAATAGGCGAAGCTACGTCGGAAGAAACGGACGCCACGTCTGCATTTTCATTGCGTTTTCGCGCATGGATCTTAAACACAAGAATAATTAAATAGCCATACCTAAAACCAGGGTTGTGGCTCGAATCCCGAGTAAGGCAGAGATGTGTCATGACGATAGTGGCGTGGTAGGAGGACATTTCGCGTACTTCATATAATAATTTGTACCATCATATGTGGCAAGGAAATCATCTGACTCAGGCCCCAGCATTCCGTATGGGAAGATTTTTTAAATTTTACTTTTTCTTAAAAAGTGAGGTAACGCTTCGCAAGAGTGAATATAATTGTGACCTAGCGAGCATAGCACCAGTGTTTCAAAATTACGAGGACATTCGCAATGAAAACCTCAAACAATCAATAATAATTTCTAAGAATTGAGAATGGGTGTTAAAAGAATAAATTGTGTTTTCGGATATGAAATATTCCTAAAGTACGTTTGGTAAGATCATAGTTATTTCTTTATGGAGGATTAAATTGACCTTTGTGGAATCTAGATTGGATTCTTCTTCGCTGGTATAAGCTTTTCCTAATTTGGAAGTACTCGCTGCTAGATTTGGGAAGCAGCGCTTGGCCGCAGGCGACTGAAGCCGCGTGGGCGCGGGCGCGGGCGCGGGCCCGGGCGCCGGGGAGGTCTCCGCGGCGGCGGCGCCCCGTGGGCGAGGCGCTGTGGGCGAGGCACCGGCAGGCGCTTACCCCACGCCCTGTCGCCGGCCAATTTTCTCCGACGCACCCTCGCGTCGCTGTTTTTGTGCGGTTCGCAAGGCGCCCTCCGCCCCGCTCGCCGCTCCTCCCCGCCCGCGCCCGCGCCCCCGCCCCCGCCAAGCCCGCGACCGGCATCCCGCGGCCCATTAATCTCGCGGCCGTCTGCAGCGGGCGGGGAGGGGCGGGGCACGAAGGGGCGGAGCGGAAGAGGCGGGGAGAAGACGCGCGAGAAGCAGGCGGGGTGGGGCGGGGCGGGGCGGGGCGGGGCGGCGCCCGAGACGCTAGCGGCAATAAGAGCGTGTGGGTCTGGGAGGTCTGGGAGTATCGCCCCTCGGGATATTCGCTCGGGCGCCCGTGTCGAGCTCTTAATTCGTTTCGCAAGGATCCGCGGCAGCTTATTCGGGACGCTTGCTCCGAGTTCGGGGGCGTTGCAAGCATTTTCATGAAGACGTGTCCGAATTGTTCGTCACGTTAGGTGACGATTAATGATTGGATATAGAGCCAACAACCTGTTAATCATAGCCTTCCGAAGCTCATGCCGATAGTTCAGTTTCTTATAGAGATTGTAGTTGACTTGCGAGGTGATTCAATGTTTCAATTCTTATTCTATGTATTTTATAGAATTCCACATGCGATAACATGGAATGTCGTTTGTTTAGCATAAGCACTCGCGGTGACACGTGTGACGATAAATTATGACATAAAGTAATTTGTCGCAATAAACATTAAAGGAGATTACTTGTCTTGAACTTTTTTAGAATGTATATTGTGCCC
Organism: Teleogryllus occipitalis; assembly: GCA_011170035.1. NCBI lineage: Eukaryota > Metazoa > Arthropoda > Insecta > Orthoptera > Gryllidae > Teleogryllus > Teleogryllus occipitalis. The sequence continues at coordinate 167,668 of BLKR01002256.1, forward strand.
TTCACATTGTATGTAATGAATATTAGTTCAAGATAAAACGAATAACTAAGATTGCACTTTATGAGAGCAAGTGGAATTTTCAGTATTACAAGCATATCAGAAACTATATAACTGCATTTAAAACTGAACGTGATAAATAAAATGAAATAATAATCTTAAAATAAATTGTCTTCGAAGTATAAAACGGAGGTAACAAAAATATCGCGAGGGGATATGTCTTTTATTGTGCTCTGAAAGAAGGAACAGCAGAAACAGAAAATAAAACATGATTAGACAAGGGCGTTATTTATTATCTTTTCATTTACTTCATTTTCGACACATATTTACACTATATGCCAGAAACCAAATTAGAATAATATAAATATTGTCGAATAATTGTTTCTAAACCATAACACAAAAATACTCAGAAGGATTTTTTTTCTTTTGAGCGAACACTGATATATTAACTTAATATAAGATATTGCATTTCTTGCTACACAAACTACAGGCCTAAATACTGCGCAACACAAAAATAGTCACATTTTGAAATTATTTTGACAGTTCAGATTGGCTCTTTATTGACGAGTATCTCTGTATTTGTCGATATGTAACAGCACCTATTTCAAGGAAGGGTAATACGTTTTCAGAAATACCACATACTAACTACAATTAATTGCTCATGGTGTGTCTGTAATCTCTTTTCAATCAATGACGTGCTTAAATAGAAATAATGTTTAAAAGTTTTATTACCGGCTCGGCAAATAAATCGGTTGACTTATTAAATAGATAAGACCAGTAAAATATATACATAAGCAAGTGCTTTTGTCACTACTTCCAATATTATTATTATTATTATTATTATTATTATTATTATTATTATTATTATTATTATTATTATTATTATTATTATTATTATTATTATTATTATTATTAATATTTAGGGTCTGAGAAATCTATTTTTTAAAAAGTTCCGAAGTATTAAAATAGGCGATATTCCTAACAGAGAAATTTCCAATCATCGTGTGTGCTCGGTGTGCAAAATTCGAGCACGTCACATTGAGTTCAAGCACTTCGTGTGAGACGTATTGGAGGTTTCCTTTGACCAGGCAGGTTTTCAGTGTTCACCTTACAACCAACACCACCTAAGGTGCATGAATCGGACCAAAGCACTTCTATTCCAGATATGAAGATGTAACTCCTGGTCAATTCATGTAGAATCCGTGGCACACCAAAATATTTACAGTAGTTTAATTCTGACCCTCGTTCCTTGATTACACCCCAAAGTTCTGTGAGTAACCCTGACTAAACATTTCACAAAACTTTATTTTCATGTTCAACTTCTTTGCAACTACTTTTTTATGGCACATTAAGATAAGAAAATTCTTTGATAGCGGATGTATATTTCTAGGAGGATTTTCGTACTTGTCTCACTTGTCTGGGAAAAATGCAGTTAAACACTATTATGCCTCGCATATTGATCATATCTCGTTTCAACTTTAACGTAAGAAATACAACTGATAGATTTTTTAAAGAAAGTTGTTACTGTTGACAACCGACAGTAAATGCACTAAACTTAAGTGGTTTTCCTTGAAAGAAAAAAAAAAAAGAAACTAGTGATTGTTCCCCATTGGAATTGTGCTGTCACCAGCTCTCGAACTGCTGGGCGCGCAATCCTGGGCACTGAATGCGGAACCCCTCCTCAGCCGCCGTCGCCTCACAACGCCCGCGCGCTCGCCGCCGCCGCCGCCGCTCAGCCGGTCGCGCACCGTGAAATTGCGCGCTTTTGTAAAAATTAAACTAATCTCAAACGCTCTCACAGGAGATTCTCGGAAGATTTCTAAAGGAGGGGAGGAAGAGCGTCGCGGACGGAAACAGACACGACGCCAAACGACGTCCAGAAAAAAAATATTTCTGCGGGCAAAAAGTGGGACATAATGCACGGATTAATGACGTGCTTAAGATTCCCACTTTTGTCCGCGCGCCACTAATTACCCTTCTCTCCCCGCCACGGCCCCGCGCCGTCTCGCTCCGCTCCGGTCCGCCCCGCCCCGCCCCGACCTGCCCCGCTCCGCTCCATCCCAACCACGCGCTTTCAAGCTCTTTCGCATTGGTTCGGATTTCCCAGAGGAGATCATGATTCAAGAACAACAAATGCACTGTTAGTCGAAATTCAATACAACTCTTAGATGAATATCATTTAAACTAGAAGTATTATGTTGAGTCCGACAGGAAACCAAAACGATTAATTTGTTCTGAATTCTGGCTTAGAAACCTATCAGCTACCAAAAATTATAGTCAATCTACAATGAAATTATTTATTTTTAAGTAGAATACTTTAATTCTACTTTAGTCGTTCATTTACCCCGTCAAACGCTCAACAGATTTTCTTATTTCCCATCAATTTTTACAAGCCCATTTTCAGAATTGAGCATTATCCTTTCCAAGCTATATTTTGCAATCTTACGATTCTTCTTTCAGGTACATACGCTTCATTCTATGTCCATCTTTGCAACTTTCTATTTAAAACTTCATATATCGGTTTATATTTAAATATTCTGAACGCATGATTTACATTTTATGTGAGCTAATATGTATGTACTTGTCGCGGAGGGCCTCGTGGTTTGCTGATCCTAGATAAGAGGAGCCTGCGGGTGAGTTGGTGTCTAGTGTATGGTCGAATATGCGTCTCATCGGAATGTAAAGAGTAACCCGCTGTCGGCTGGATAAAAGCCCTAGTAAAAGAAAGTAAGCTAATATGAACAATTTAAGAAGTATAGAAACTCCTGACACATGTTTTGACGGTTTTTCTATAATTGAATTTCACCGTCTTTTTTCTTTTCTTTTTCTCCTTCTCTAGCTCGTGAAAGAGATTTTGTACTAAGGCGATACACAGCCCGCCTTTTAGGAACGAATCCAAGGCAAAGCTCAAAATTCAAGAGTGGTTGACTTTATTCCTGAACATGATAAGCATCAATGTATTTAGAGATAAATCATGGTGCACTTTGCCGTTTCAATCGTACACGCGTTTGCGACCTCTCATTGCGATGTAAATGACAAATTGGATCTCGGGTGGATAGGCGAATGCGACACAAAATCACCGTGCTGGCAATACATGAAAGCGAATGGATGTCGAGGGACTGTCTGTCGAGGTAAGCAAAATGTACGGTGCATTGGTCTAGAATGGACGGTAAATTTGGAAATGAACAGACCATCAAACGTCTACCAGAAAAAAGTCCTCGACGAGCAGATACTTCCAGGAATAAGGGATACTTTTATTATATGCAGTTGTTTTATTAACACAGTCACCAAAGGTTCGTCAGTTAATGGGGATATGTGCACATGTGTCAAAATTTGCCTGGACCTGTGTCCTGCATTTGAGGCAATTGTGCACACTTGAGTACCAGCATATCGCGAGGCGAAGTTCAGTGCGCTATTGCACTGGAGGTTTTGCAGGAAGCAATCTGTCGAAAAGCGTTGTATTGGAAAGCAATTTAACCAATTAAATTTGATAAGTCTTCAAGGAGAATTTAGCTCAAAGTTGCAACTACATTTACTAGCATCGAAAAAAGTCGGCCAACCGAAATTCAAGACAATATTCATAAAAATATTAAAATGTAACAATATGTAGATTTAGATTAATTTAATAATGATATAACTTTTTTATTAGACAGAATATAGACAGAAGTTTTTACAACTTTAACACACCATCTGTAAGTCAGAATACATGATTCCAAAAAGCTTAACATGAACATAGAAAGCTTAGACTTAAAAAAGGCGGCTACTGATCGGTCTGATGTAGACGCCTGTATTACTACCCGTCACTCGGCTATCACGTATGCGGGCGTAGCACAAAATGATCGACGGTGTGATAAAGCGAGATTCAGAGAATAATCGCTGGAACAGTCTACATTAACATTTTAATTTGAATAATTACTGAAAGGCAGGTGACGTCTATAATGCGAGTGCATTACAGACAAAACGATAAAATGGAAAAAGGATATAGAAATTTGACGAAACATTCTGTATATTTGTACTTAAATATTTCAATGAGAGATACTTGCATTACAATAATACAGATAATTAATACACAGACTGATGAATCCACGTGGATTCGGGATAAATATTTTATTGAATTCGATGCCGTATAAAACCACAAGTATCAATGAGGTGTTTGCTATTCTAACCAGCTTATTCTATTATTTACATTTTGTTAAGTTTATAAGGCCTTTCATTACCTATGAAATATATTTCCAACCCAGATTATTCTTCTCTAACAAGTTGAGAAAACATTCGTTCAAGTCAAAAATATCAAATCGGTTGTGACGCGAGAAGATTTTTGTTTCTACCATAAAATCTTTTGAAATAAAATGAAATAGTTTTAATAGTAAAAGCCTCAGTGAAAATTAACCTAGAAATGGTTTTGGAATTTTTGTACATTTATACTGAGAAGAGAGATTATGCTTGTCACAGTGAGATCAACACACCTAATGAATTGCATGAAAGCGTCACGCAATGTATTCTTTGAAGTATAACAACAAGGATCTTTTGCAATTTATACATGAATTATCTCATTGTGATAGTCGGGCAGGGTCACTAAATTCAATCTTATACATTAAATTTTACTTTGAATGTGTATTAAGTTCAATATTAATGAAACAATGTTTTCGACAACACAAACAAATAAACACACTAGTTCTGGCAAAAACTACCTCTGAAAATTTTGCAGATTTAACTAACCGCGAGAGATGACACGTTTGTTAATCTTGTTAATACGACAAACATATCTTTCATTCTTTATTCGGTGTAAATATCATCACATGTTTTGTACACTTAGTACAAAAGCATGAACTTCAAGTATATACAGGAATATTTATTTTAGAACTTCAAGCATATCCAGGACCTTTATTTTAGCAAACCAATTAGGATAATCCATGTAATTACACAATAACACTTAAATATTTTCAATATTTATAATACATTCATAAAGCAATGTTTCGACTACATATTACTAAATATGTAGTCGACAAGTCGTCAATTGATGTAAACAATTGCTCATGATGAATAGCAAAATCAGAATACAAGATAAAGTCTTACATTTAATTGTCAATCTAGACGCCATAAAAGTGTGAAAACCTTTTTCCATTTCTTACACAAGCGTTACGAAAACATTTCTTTAAAGATAAGTTTCAATGGCAAAAATTACTAATTGAATTTCCTAAATTTCAAAGTTCCTTTTTGCACAAAGTATGATAGAAAATTGAATAAATATGTTCTTTAGATTCAAAAAATAAATGCTTGAAATTTACTGTAATTCTTCAATATCGATCCCAATCTCGATTAGATTTTGTCCAGTTTCCCTAATCCATTGAGCAAATATTGAGATGGCCCCTTGATTTGCTTCTGGATACAAACCACTACGTGTACCTTCACTAAGCGTACATTTCGTTGAGTTCTCCTACGTATAGCGATAGAGCCGGGGATATGCGTTACTATTTTGTTAGCAATACTAGAAACCAAATCTGTAGTTCGTTTACCGATGCATATTTGTTTTCTGTAACTCGAGAGCGAATAGGTCTAATTTTGAAACGTTGCTAACCGGTATTTTATTCATCATTCAACAAATTATGGTTAAAAGGTGGGAAAGAGATTCTGGAGCTGAAGAAAACGTGAGCAAATCGTATTTCCTTCTCACACGTCGCACAGAGATTTTACTGTTCTTTGACGAAGTAGATCGAATGAGATGTTGCTGAGCGGCGGGTGTGCTAGTTGCCTGCCGCGTGCGGTCCCCCCAGAGTCAGAAGACGCCGCCGAGTGTCGGAGCGCATTGCCCCCGCGGCTGCCGCGCGAGGGGGCGGGGGCGGGGTGGCGGGCGCAGCGGAGGGCACCGAGGCAGCAAACAGGCGCGCGGCGAGACGGAGGCACGCACCGCCACACACTCGCGAACACCCGCCGCCGCCCGCCGCCCCCAGCATTCGCACGTTCCCTCTCCCGATCGGCAGCCTTTGGGAGACAAGTCGATGGAGACTGCAGGCAATTCGTGAAGCTTCAAATCTTTGAATACAAATACTCCCATGAAAGGTATTTGCATTATACTAATAGAGAATTAATTAAGACGCAAATGAATCGTCAGAGCATTCATGGCAAATAGTTTATTGGACTCGGAGATTCTAGCACATGTGGTGCTGACAGCGTTTGTATTACTATTTTTGTTTTCACAAACATGCTACTGGCAGCGTCTACGCCAATCGCACTTGCAAAACTGCACATAAGCTATGAATTTCGAATCTTCCGCCTCGTCCTTTTTAATCCTTTTCCTGATTTCTCAGCTTCATACATCATGCTCGCCACATACCTTTCTCACCACCAGACGTGGATAACATATAAAAACAGGGCCAAAGCCTGGTAACACCCCTATCTGCCAAAAGTCGGATTAATCCTATCCAATAATGCCAAATATATGTATGCATTTGGCGTTATTACATGGGTAGTCCGACTTCGCCGGCCAGCAACCGGTGTCCCCCATGCCTGGGCCTAGTTAAATTCCCATGCTTAGGGTTAAGAGCGACATGAGGCGAACATGACGTATCCTCTTCACCGTGACTAGCAAGATGCGCCCGCTTGAGCTTTTCTTAGTCACACAGACACAGAAACTGGGGCGATTTGAAAGGAAAGCTACAACTATTTTTGCCTCGGCTGGGAATCGAACCCGGGACCACAGCACGAGAAGCTAGTACCCATCTCAGAGGCTTATGCCAAATATAAACATACATACGTATGTATTATTACACACATTATGTACGTATTATGTACACATTATTATACACATGTATGTATTATTTCTCTACCTCTTGCCGCAACTCACATCCCCTCGCCTCATCCTCCCCAAGATATCACCCGCCCTCACGGGTGCTCCCTGCCCGCCCCAGCGCCCCGCGACTTTCGCGGCCGCATTCTGCTCCGCGCGGCGACCCTCCTCGGCGCCGGGACATTGATATAATTAAGTGTTAATTACGGCGCTTAGAGGCCGCGCCGCGACGGCACGCCACCCGCCGCGGAGGCTGCCGCTGGTGCTCGCCCGCGCTCGGCGGCGCTGCGCGAAATTACCGCGCCGGCCGCGATAAGGGCCGCGTCTAATTGGGAGCGTTTAGCACCTGGTGCTTGTCGCGCGCAGATCGCCGCGACGTAGCGACGCCGCGACGCCGACGCCCGCAGCCGGATCCGGCGACGCCGCTTCCGTGTCGATGCGCCGGGATAAGGGCGCGGGGCGTCGCCAGGCGCGGCGCAGCGCGGCGAGGTGGCACGGGCAGGCGTGAAGCAACACCGGCAGGCGGTGATGCTGGCGGCGGTTGGGGGGATGCGGAGATTCGCACACGATATGCTCGCACTATGATGGGTTCGTGGTTTATATGTTCGTTATATCTAGGCTGCTAGGGGAAAATAATATAAATAAAAAAATGACATTTTGCAGGAGAGACCTTTTATTGATTTTCTTCGAACAAACAATAGGAACAACCTTTTTGCGTTTTGTTAACAAAATTAACTCACAAGTATTCGGAAGATCTTTATATTGAAAGCATGAAAATATCGAACTCGTTTCCAGGAATGAGGCAGTGGACTTAACTCATTTTGACCATTTTCTGATTTATACTTTTTTCTCTGGCAGCCTAGATATAGACCAACCGAGCGATGTGGTAAAGCACGGTGACTTCGCTTTCTTGGGGCCCGGGTTTAATTCCGTCCCTGCCTCCTGACCGGGGGTTTCGTGGTTTCCCTCGATCATCCAGGCGAATGCTGGGATGGTTCTACTGAAAAGCCACGACTGCGAAATGGGCGTCGCTAGCCTAAATCGTTAACTACGTTAAGTCACAAAGGTTAAGCGAATTCGAGACATCGTGGGTTCCTGGTTGGATCGACAAGGAACCCTGAGATCTAACGACGCTGAGGTCTATTGCCCTCTACCGGACATGAAATGGCTAAATACAAATAGAAATATATAAACCAGGAACATAATTGTATTTTTTTCGATTCGTTAGACCTGTAAGCTTGTTTGCAATATTATTTTTTGTTTACGTAATAATTTTGTGTGTAAAAACATTTATCACTCACACGTTTTTAAGCAATAAACAATAGCAACCTCTCAATTCAAGGAAAGAATTCAACATATGTATCGACAATGATTTGCTGAGAGGGCGTAAAGTTGAGAAAGATTGCAACAGTGTTGCTTTGCGTTTTTGTGCATTCGTAAAGGTTAAACTGTTTTAAAGAAATCTTAGAAATTGCATGAGAACATAAGCAAAAAGCTACCCCTTAAACAAATCTACTCCCTAAACAAAACATTTGAATTCATGACGAGGACATGAAATAACTCTTTTTCAGACGCGACCAGTACCTATGTCTTGGAATTCTGATTTTGGGGTGTAACCAATGGAAGAGAAGTAGCAAAAGCAACAACCAAACGAACACGCTCCAAACCACAAGTGCCCAGATGTGACGAGAGCGTTCCTCCGCCGCGGGAGGGGCCTGGCACATCTGCCCTGCTCCGCCCGCCCCCCGATCCACAGATCGCCCAACGGGCGCTGCACCCTCTGTCCACCGTGGTGGCCCGCGTGCAACGCTTGCCTCATCCGCGGCCAAAGGCGGGGGCGGGGGCGGGGGCGGGGCGCGTGCTGGGCGAGGGGAGCGGCCTGGGGGCGGTGGCAGCCACTTTGTCGCCGTCGCCCGCGGCGCCCCGCGGTCAGTGCGGCGCTGCCCGCCCCGCCCCCGCCCCCGCTCCCGCAGAGGGGGCGCGCCGCTGGGGGACGCGCGCGCGGCGCCAAACTGACGATGCGGCGATTCGAAGAATGGGAGATAATCGGTCGGACGCCCGTGGAAATCAGGAAAATTGATGTGCGCAAAGGTCGCCGCGGAAAGGACAGGAAAAGACACTTGAAAGGAAGTCGGTGCTTTATGGTAGAGGCAGCTGTTCAGTCGTTGATTTCCGACACGCTGAATCCGCTTAATTCCTTCACTTTACCTCGAGACATCGCGGAAACTGTTACTTGTAAGTACGTATTATTTACAGCTCATACATTTTCAAATATACCGTTTTACTTGTCTTCACTCAATGAACAGATAAAAATAGTGAAGGGGGACAGAAAGTAAATTCAATACTTAATAAAAATTACAAGGACAAACGTCCAACCATGTCTTAGTATTGAAAACAAATACAGGAATACACGTTATGAAATATTTTTTGTGCCTCAACAATATAAAAAAATATTTTCTCCTAGGGATATTGGCATGTTCAGACGCAAGAACTTTATAAAATTAAATATCCAATATTTCCTACAGCTGCTGCGTACACTACGTATGTACATTTTTGATCCACAATTATTCTATTTTCACATTCATGTGAACATATTATTGCTGTATGATTAGCGTTTTATATTTGAGCACTTCCCATCACGACTTGCATGCCACTGTTGGAGTGTTGGGTCTCTCACTGAAATCAGAGTGAGTCCCGAAGAACGCAAGTCGTATGGGCCGCAGGAGCTGGTCCCGCCCTGCCCTGCCACCCTCGCGCGCACCCTCGGGGGCCGGCCGCGCATAGGCAACCCGTGGCGCGGGGCGGGCGGCGGGGCGGCCTACTCGCTGGGCGATTTGCATGCGCGGCCCGCGACCCTCGGCCGGGCCAGGGCGGCCGGGCGCACGCGGCTTCGCCAACGACGTGGCGCGGCGCCGCACGGCGGGCGAAGGGAGCAAGCGGGCGGCGCGCTCAGCGACCGGGTGGGCCAACGAACGGGCGGGCGGACCAGCAAGATGGAGGGTGGTCGTGAGGGCGGTCGACCGAGCGGGTGAAGGGGCGAGAAAGAGGTCGGGCGAAAGAGTGAGGAGGCGAGGTGGAGGGCGAGCGACGGGGAGGGCTGGCGAGCGAGAGGCCGGGCGAACGAGAGGGCGTGCAGGCGAGAGTGTGAGGGGATGAGAGGGTGAGAGGCTGAGGAGTGGGCGAGAGGGAGAGCTGGTGAGCAAGAGAGCTGACGAGCAAGGGCGAGCGAGCGAGAGGGCGGGAAGGCGAGAGAGTGAGGGCGAGACGGTGAGAGTGAGCGGTCGGGAGAGAGGGTGAGAGGGTGAGAGAGTGAGCGGGCGGGCGAGAGGGTGAGGGGTGGGATAGAGGGAGAGCTGGCGAGCAAGGGCGAGCGAGCGAGAAGGCGGGCAGGCGAGAGTGTGAGGGTGAGAGGGCGAGCGGGCAGGCAAGAGGTATGGCGGGCGAGCGAGACAGAGGACAGGTGAGAGGGTGAGAGGGTGAGATGGTGAGAGGGTGAGAGGGCGAGCGGGCGGGCGAGAGGGTGGGTCGCCGGGCGGGTGAGAGGGTGGCGCTCCGTCGCCGCAGCCTCAGTCGCGCCGCCCTCCACGCGCTCCCGTGTTTCCTTTGTCCTCAAGCGGAGGGTTGTTAGGGCCAAAGGGCCGCTCTAATCTCGTTTCTTCGCCGCCAAGCGGTAGTTAGTATCGTGTTAGGGTTTCCCTCTCACGCCCTATTTTCTCAAATATCGTCGCGAAGCATCTCCTGGATAGGCCCACTACCCCAGTGAAAAACACACTATCCAGCCACATTACACACTATCTGGTTACATTGTTCTGAGACACTCGCTGCTCACGCAAGACCACTATTGTGTACAATGGTTTTGAAAGTCGAGAGGCATAAGGAACAAGAAGCGGAATTGTGATCATTGACAATTAATCGATTCCACTGAGGTATCAAGTTTCCCTGGCCGTCCCTCCTAATTATGACAAGTTCATTCTTTGACATGAGAAATGAAGTTGATTCAATGTCTTGTGAACAATTCAAAAGATCTCTTTGTGTGGGTTTGATTGTATTTTCTGTAACTACAACTTCAATTTTGTCTGAAGGCATCTACATCATTGTTGATATGTGAAAGATCATATTCCCGGCAAATGAGTATTCTTTTCAGCTTATTGCCCAGCAGGTCTTTGAATGTTCTTTGCTAAACGTGTGCCAAAATAAATTTAAGAGGCACCAATTAATGAAGTGAGAATTCGTCTGCATGCTTCACAGAGCAAGGTCGCAGTCGCGAATACCGCACGGATACCCTGCAGCGCGCGTGGCTTGCAACCGCCGCTGGGCCGCACGCACTAGAAGTCCCTCTCCGCGGGAGGCGCGTCGCTTCGCATCGCACCGTATCGGATTGCATCGCGTCGCATCGCGTCGCATCGCGTCGCATCGCGTCGCATCGCGTCGCATCGCATCGCATCGCATCGCATCGCATCGCATCGCATCGCGTCGCGTCGCCGGCCGTTGATCTACCGGCATCAGAGCGCGCCACGTCCCGTAACGCGATATAAATAACGCGATGACCTCCAGCGGGCGGCGAGGCGCGGCCCGAGGGCCAGCAGTCCCCGCGGCCGCGCGGTATCATTACAGCGGACGGCCGCCAGCGCTAAGTGCGCCTTTTTCTGGGAGAGGGGCGAAGGCCATGCGCAAGAAGCGCAGCCACCGCCAGCACCTGGCTGGGGCAGCGCTTCAGCCTCGTGGACCACCGCCCCCTCATTAGCCCCAGCCCCCCTGCTCGCCCCCGCCACCACCCTCTCCGCCGCCCCCGCCACCGCAAGAAATCTCGCGTTACGCGCGCGCGCGTGTGTTATGTAGATTTCATTCATCTGCGAACGCCGCGCCGCGCCGGCTGGACAACGCCCCTCCCACGCCGATGTTTTCTGCCGCGCACCCCTCCCCCTCCACCCCACCACCAGAACATGCGCACGGGGACTTCCGATTTGCTGGCACATGGCGTCGAACTGCATTGCGCTGGCGGGATGAAATCGAATGGCGGACGGGAAAGAAGTGAAAGAATGAAGAACGATGCAATATTGTGATGGAGTGTATCGGAAATTTATTAGGAAGGTAGTAAGTGTGTAGAAAATTGAGATTTTGGATTCAGGAGAGTCAATGTGCGGAACATATATCATCCCCATGACCCACTCTGGTAAGGAGGGAAGACAATAGACTTGATATTCTCTTATAAATGTGTTGTGCCATTGATGAAAACTTACAAGGAAGCATTCACGTTTGGGAAATAAAAAATGAAATGAAATTCGACATCATAGGCAGTTCAGTCCGAATGCGCTAGCCGCTTCACTTTGTCAATTTAGGTTACTTGAACGTGCGAACATTCGCACGAGATATTTCAATGCGGTTTTCTCCGAACCATCCAATCGTTTTTTAGCCATTGTGTTTTACGAATATTCGTACGTGAATTCGGCACTAAAGACTACTTTCAAGCCAAGTTTCATTTAATTCCACATTTTACAACTCTGAATACTCCCTTGTTAGTACTACGGCGGACTATACGAACTGACGTAAGAAAGTATGGTATTGGAATGAGGTAGTATAAGGCGAAGAGGAAGGATAGAAGATAATTGAAATTTTTTAATGGCAAAGGATATTTTGAAATACAATAGTCGGATGAGGTAGCGAACAGGGAGTACAGATAGTAAAGATGCATAAAGAGCAATTTAGCAGACATAAAAATCCAGCAGCAAGGCGAAAGGCGGTCTCCGCAACAACCCTCTAGTCCCCATTTGTGCACTATTCAACATCATCTTCATTATCGTTACTCTTTGTCCTCTTAGATCAAGTGCGTGTGCCTGTGTCTCAGTGTCCTCCCAGTCGCGCAAACGACCGATTGTTCGAGCACGCGTCCGCCGAGGACCAATGCGCCTGCGAGGAGCTACCGCTGCCTTTCTGGGACGATCACGACCCTAAGGTCGCATGGGTGGTGAAGGCTTACGCATGAATCTTCCACTGCGTGCGTCATATCCTGCACGGGACGCATTGATGTACGTGTCATAAACATCCTTTCCGAGAACTGAATAAAGCGCAAATGGTGAATTCGTGTCTTTAACCATATTTTTCAAGGCGTGGATAGACAAAACATTACGGGCAACACAGATGTGTGTATGGGTGTGGGTGGTCTGCTTTCCAAAGGCAGGACTGCATCTCAGTTGATGCTGCGTGTTGTTTTCTTAGATGTTCCTGAGCAAGTTGTTAGTGGAATATTTTGCTGTTAGTGGAACTTTTTTGAGGGGTGATATGCAATGTATAAATAAATTGTTGTAAATTTTAAAACCCAATAATTGTGTGATATATTGCTGATTTGAAAAATAATACAATAACTTTGATCAATATACTTGGTGTAAGTGAATAACTACAGCTATTTTATAAACATATTTCGCAGTTTATGTTAAGTACTATTGTATGAATTTTCCTTGAGAAGTGACAATAGTACAACACAGAAAATACTAGTGTAGAATGTGGGTAGAATTTTTCTGAATTTGGAAGCCATAAATTGTGGGAATGAAAATACATTATTCTATGAAATTCAAATTCCCCCAGGTTTTGTAACAAGTACCACATTGTTTCGTGTTTATAATTTTTCTATGAACTCTAAAAAAGGAGAGTACGGCGTCACAACTGAAGTTATATGTGTATATATATATATATATATATATATATATATATATATATATATATATATATATATCAGGATATTTATGACGGTGTGATCTGGATATAAATGATATTTTGTTGTAACCTTGCACGCAACAACCTCCAAGTAAAAGTATACGCGGGAACCAATTCTTCAGTAACTGACGATTCTAAATTCTGAGAAAAGCAGTTTCTGGATAGACTGTTCAAACCTAACCAACCGTTCAGTTTTGACTGAACTCTGACAGAAGACCCAGCGTGTGTTTTAGGAAGTACTCGTACTATTAATTTAAAAAAAAAGAAATTCTTGAAAATTGTGAAATAAAATAACTATGAGATTGGGCAGGGGCCTCCTCCCTGCGCCCCCATAGCTTCAGCAAGGGCAGCGCACGGCGAGAGAGCGGAGCCGGCGCGGGGCGGCGCGGGAGTCGTGGGCGGCGGAGGCCGAGGACGTGCCGGCCGCGCGAGCGGTTGCGCAACGGCGGAGCGAATAGGCGCGCGCTAGGCGAGGCACGCTTCGCGAACGCGCGCTAGACACGCGCGTCTCTTTATAGTGCCGTTGACGCCGCCGCCGCCGCCGCCACCGTCGCTTGTTTCGCTGCTTACATTCCCCTACGCGCGGATAAGTCGTTCCCGCCACGCGCTGCCTCGGCAATGTCTAGCAAATGCTAAGCAACCTGCAGCTCAGACAGGTAAAAATGTAGCCATCGTCTGTCATCCATGCATTTTTAGTTTCCAAAGGAAGGCTGCATCCATCTGTTAATATTTGGTGATTGTCCGTCGTTAATAATAACGCAGGGTATAGCACAAATTGATATTCTTTCCGTAGTTTCTAATTGGTATAGGACAAACAAACGACGGACAGTAAATGTAATAATTGTTATAACTTGATTAATACTTTTTTGATTCAAATAGTTTCTAGAAAAACTAATATTAAGAGACAAGAAATACTCAACGAATACAGTAAAAACCACAATTAAATTGAAATAATACATTAAAATGTCATTGTTTCATAGAAAGTTGGTTGTATTGATGTCTGCCTGGAAAACTATATAATGCTTCTATTCATGAAAAAGGTTTGCACTATTCAATGCATTAACATATGGATACCTTTAAATTAATTATCTTACAATAAACTGTAACGGAATGAATAAAAATATTCAGGATGGAGATCTAACCAAGATCGTTATTCGATTGAGCGTGACTTCGGTGTCTGTGCGCATGCCGGAAAGGATCCCAGTTGATACTGAGCGCAACGAGCGTCATTGAAGTCTCTCCGCGGCGCCTGCCAGCCCTCGGCCAGCGCAATGCGCACTGACGCACGGCGACGGACAGCGGCGCGGAACAGCGCTCCGCCGGGATTCAGCGCGCGCCAGACGGCCTGTCGGCTGCTTCTTATCAACTGCGCGGGGCGAGGGGGGCGAGGAGCGGCCCCGCCGCCAGAAGAAGCGGCTCGCGCGTCTTGGCTGCGAGTGGCCGGGGTGCACGGAGACGCGCACGAGGAGACGTCTGCAACGCCAACGCAAAAGCAAACGCGTATACGAGCGCAAACGCTAAGACGCCCAAGAAAATGAACTGCAAGGAGGCGGCGGAGGAAGAAAGAGGCGGACGACTTCAGGGAACGAAGAGCAGAGAAAACGAACGAGAACGCGAAAAACGGCACTGAAATATAAATGGAGGGCCCGGCCACAGAGAAACCTACATCCCATTTTCGTCAACATTAAGATAACCCTATAAGCATGTCCGTCATATCGATTATTATATTTTGTGTGAGTATTGTGATGCTAGTGTAACAAATGTCGCTGTACTACGAAATTATCTGTGCTTTATTTTGTGGTGATAGACGGTGGATTGAAACTCTTTATTTCTCCGGCTGAACTTAAAACTTATATATGTATGATGGAGGACTCAAGCTCAAAGGCACGGAATTTTAATGTAACTGCAGTGTTAAGGATGATGATAGAAAATGAAAAATGATGCACAAACTAGCGATTACAATGATGATGACGTCCGACCCAACCTCGCGCGAATATGTTTCCAGTAGTAATTTCAATTTCTCTCGAGAGCCGCGAAGAGTCTACCGAAGAGCATGCTGACTTGGGTCTCGAGACGGCGACGGACGGAAACGAGCGCGGTTGCCTCATGCCGCGCCATGGTATGGCGTGGAGTGGTGTGGCGTGGCGTGGCGCGGCGCGGCGCAGCGTGCGTCAGCGCTCGAGCACGCCGTCCTCCGCGCGTCGGCCGCCTCGTGGCTCCACGCGCACGCAGCCTCCCGCCGAAAAAAAACGCGCGGACAGATGGCGGAGTAACGCCGAGCGAGCATGCGTGCGCCAGAGAGGGCGGGCGAGAGGGCGGGCGAGAGGGCGGGCGAGAGGGCGGGCGAGAGGGCGGGCGAGAGGGCGGGCGAGAGGGCGGGCGAGAGGGCGGGCGAGAGGGCGGGCGAGAGGGCGGGCGAGGGCGGGCGAGAGGGCGGGCGAGAGGGCGGGCGAGAGGGCGGGCGAGAGGGCGGGCGAGAGGGCGGGCGAGAGGGCGGGCGAGAGGGCGGGCGAGGGAGCGGTTGAGGGAGAGGGCGAGGGAGTGGTCTGTAAACAGGAGGGCGGGAGGCTGAGTGGACAGATGGGATGACGGGAGGGCGGCTGGAAACGTACAAGAGAGCGAGAGGACGCGCGGGAGAACAGGTGTGAAGGAGGGAGGATATGCGGAAGAGCGGGCGGGAGGACGGGAGGACGGGTGTGGGGTGAGCGATGGGGTCGTGTTGCCTCGTTCAGAGGCCGGAGCTCCGTTGCCGCGCTTCCCAGAGCGCCCCGCGCGCCTCGCGCTCAGCTCTCCTCTCGCTCCCGCTGCGTCCCAGAGCTCGCGCTTCCCACACGCTCCTCCCGCTTGGCGACCTCGCTCAGGCAGTGCAACAATCGCTTCCAAAACTTTCCCTTTTGGGGGATGGATACCTTGCGTGAAATACTTAGGGTTTTTAAATTGCTCGATTTGATAAACACCATGTCCCAGTTCACTGACAACAAAGTCAATCTACAGAAGAATCAATGTGCTGGAGAGCAGCTGGAGTACTCCCTCCATTCCACAGAATTCCATCAAAGAAAAATCTGTTTTCAGCATCATTTTTAATATTTAATTCATTGATTAGCATGCGATCAATCTAAATCTGACAGATTAGACTATATGATAGAAATGAACGTAATATAGCTTATATGAATGATAGTGAAAGAAGATTCTGACCCGACTCGGGAGGAGTGATGAAGAGAGATAGAAAGACCATGCGCCCTTCATTCATAAGCAATTTTACTTTAGCTGCCCGCCAAAATGCGAATTCTATCACAAGCCCTTCAATGGCTGAAGTGGACTCGCTTTCTACGCAGTAATGTGCGTAAAGGAGAGCACGGCCAGTTACGTGACTCACTTCCAAGAGCATCTTCGTGCCCGTAAGACTAACAAGACGCGATATTCCAACATCAACAATTCTTTGTACAGCTACCGGCCATATCAAGGAAGGGATCTATTTGGGAAAACTCAACAGCTGTTCGACCACGTTCAAATGACTTAACACAATACTTCCTACGCAGCTGATTACAAGCATATTACTTTTAGCAGTAAAGATAATAATTGAAGGTCGTAGACTGTTTACGCACAAAAGCACACCTCTGCATTTATCAGGAGTGTTTTGAAATGCGTCTGCTTTTAAAATTCTCGCTTTCGTTTCCCGTAGACATGTAGAGAGCATTCCACTTGCCACGGCAGTGGGAACATACCAAATCAGCTAAATACTACATTCGATGTGATGAAAATGAACTCTGAAGATGCTAAATGAAGGGTAAATAAGAAAACAGACATTCATCAAGTGGTACATCGAGCATTGATCCGGAAATATTTAGGGCAACAAAAATCTTCGTGTTAGCAACAATCAGTCGGGAGAATGAAGCCCTAGTTCCCACGTATTCGCGTTTCGCCAGGCGCCGAAACGGCATCCGCCGTGCGTCGTGTTAGCTCGTCGTCTCGCCGCGACAGGCGGGCGCGGGCGCGGGCGCAGGCGCGGCAGAGAGCACATGAGCCCCGGCCTCGGTGGGCGTCTGGCGGCGCCGCGTGACACGTGTTTACAGCCGAGGCGCCGCCAGCGCACCCGATCTCACTGACGCCGCAGATGAGCAACGCTGAAGAAAAAACGACAAAAGCGCGTGGGGTTGCGTGTTGGAGAGCCGCACCGTTGCAACGTTCGGACCGGGAGAGGTGGCTCAGGGCATCAACTGATGTCATTGGAGTGCCTCTGACCGGGAGGTCCTAGGTTCGAGTCCCGGCGGTGGCAGGATTTTCGGCACTAGCTATATAGCTACGTCGAATTTGGTCGCTGTCCGGAGGAGAATTCTAGCGATCGGCAGCTCTGATCGGAAGTTTTCCGTGATTTCTCCGATCACCACCAGGCGAATGCCGATGCAGTACCGTACCAAACGGGCCAAGGAACGCGCGCGATCGTTCCTTCCTCTTCCTTATACTCTCCTGTCCTTGCCCTCACACACGCGCTTACACTTAAATGCACTACACTACCTCACATGCCGGGAGGCCGTTCGGGATCTTACAGCGTTTTCCCAGTTGGGGGGATGTCCCGCTAGTGGGAGATACTTGGTTAGGGCAAAATCTCGCTAGCCGCTAGCCGATGGTCGGTCGGCGGCGAATCTGGCCATCCTACCGTCACTTTCCGATGAAAAACACGTTCACTACACTTACGGGACTAATGACCTTAGCTCCCGGAATCACTAAAAATCAATCATCAGCAGGAAAATTCGGCGGCGGCGATCGCGCCCCGCGCTCCGCTGCGACTCAGGCGTCCAGACATCCGCGCTGCCGCTGGGGCTGCTGACGCAGGCCCACGCGGCGGAACAGCGCTCTGCTCCCAGTTTTCGCTCCAATGTGCGCAGAGCCTAGAGAGGGCATTAATAGGTACTCGCAGATAGCGATATGACACCTAGCACCTCACGAAACAATCTCAATTTCACTCAATTTTTGTTGAATTCATTTCGGACTTCCTCAATCGCTACATAAATTAAATCTTTTTTATCATAACATTATTATTATTATTATTATTATTATTATTATTATTATTATTATTATTATTATTATTATTATTATTAATAATAATAATTTTGTCACAGCTTTAACTTTCCTTAGATGTCAATCTATGGAGGATTACTAAAAATGTGCTGTTGACGTTAAACGAAATTCCAAAAATAATTACGGCATAAAAATTAATCACAATTTTATCTGCACTTCATGAGCTTCATTAAGACATTATTTTGAAAATCGATGGCTCACTTTTAGTATACGAGGCAATTTCTTCTGTAAACGCTGTTCCTAAATTACCCACAAATCACGAAACCTAACGGCGATCATTAAGTTTCTCGAAAGTAACTCTTAAGATCGCATCTTATACGAAATCTTTACGTTCCTCCTGACTGGACACGAAAGGAAACACGTACGGCACGGAGACCTTACCTGCTCGTGAGAGGCCTGCTCCGGGAACGCACGGTTCACAACCCTGGGCAGCGCCGGCACTTCCTCGTCCTCCCCCACTATTCGCACCAGCTCCTGCAGCCACACACGCAGACGAGTGACGCACGCCGACCGGCACGCCACCCACCGCCGCACCCGCGCCAAACCCGCGACCACTTACGTCGATTAGGTACTCCATGTAGGCTTCGCGGCCGGTCGCTGAATGCACGCGTGAGGAGGCTGTAGATGTGCATTCTGCTCCTCGCAGGTTACGCGGCTCCGTTGGCGACATCGCCGCCGCCACCGCCGCCGCCTCCACCGCCACCGGGCACGTATGTAACGCGTAGCACGCGCGCCAATGCCCTCCGAACCAATGAACTGAACGTCGGCCGGCCGCGGTGGCGTTGGCGGCGTTGGCGGCGGTGGCGGCGGCGGCGACGGCGGTGCGCGCTGCGACGAAGGCAAAGTGGCTGCCATGCCGCGCAGCTAGCGCCGCGCCTTGTCTCGCGGGGAGTGCGTGCCCGCGGAGCGACGCAGGTGCGTCGAAAGTGCGTGGGTGTGTAGCGCGCTACGCGCCTCCAACACGTCCGGAGGTTTATCGCCGATGAAGACGCCGCCGCGCTTATCATCGCTTGAGAGAAGCCGCGGAAAGAGTACCTCTGAGATCGCGAGCGGGGCGTGGGGGCCTGTGGTTGAGGAGTTGCCTTCGATTCATCTGCCCTGCTCACACCCAAACAACTCCGCTTTATTACGCCAAATTTCTTTTGGCGTAAAGTTTATAGCCGAGAGCATTCACCAAAAACGTACGAAGAATAGTTTAAATTTCTAGTAAATTACGAAATAATGTGAATGATTATTTAAATGACATGTATTATACCGTGCCCTTCCTTCGTCACAATTACAGTGTGAACGTACACAGGATTCGAACCAACGACCTTAGCACAGAGCGATTGCAGCCACAGCCGTCTGCGTTTTTAAGTCGAGTTTCCATTTCTTGATCTCTTCAATTTCAAAAATAAAATTAGCCTGAATTAGTTTCTTTCAATGGGAGGTGAAAATTGGTGGATTCAAAGATGGGTAGCAATTAGAAGTTCTTTGTTTCTTTTTTAATTTTGAAATAAAAGTTTAGGCAGAATTCCATTATTTGAGAAACACAATTCACAACATGAATTTAACGAATATTCTCAAACTTGCCTTCAAATTATTTTCACTGTCGAATTTGAAAGTAAATCTTTCAAAAGGTGGCATGAAATACAGAAGGCACAGTGACGAAGCTGGCGGATCGGATTGCACCTATTGAAATAGCAGTTCCAACTATATCGTATTACAACTGATATTTTTATATTGAGTATCTTATTGTTTTACCGAGCTACACCTACCGAGCGCAATATAAAAAAAAAACTACAGTCTTTGTAACATTGTTTGAAAACAAAGATTGAACATGGCTACCAAAACTCACTTTCTGGTAAAAACTTTTGAAATTCATATGTAAGATTAATTGATTCCCGCAACCCTTTTACGGAAATCAGATCCGTTACATGATTTTTCTTATGTGGATTTCGTAATGTACTTTTGATATATCTGGTTATGTTATCTTATTTATTAGAGTTATTAATTTGGTACCAAAAATTCTCCCTCACAAGAATTTGTATAAGGGTTTCTACTTTTAAGTTCTATTTGTATTACGAAGGACTGGTGTATCTTTTCCTACCTAATATATTTCATAGTATAAAATGCTTTCTTTCATAGACAAGTAGCTTTCGCTGTACATGATGGGAACGAGAAATTTATGTGAAAGGAAGAATAATCGGAAACTAACATTACACAATGAAAGTGTCAGCCTCAAGCATGACATTTTTTATTCGTATGAATTCTATTCTACAAAAAGGTAGCAATGGAAATTAGGAAAAATGAGTAAATATGACGAGGAGGTAAGCTTCGCTGCTCAGTGTCCAATATTCTATGTCGATGTGTGGGAGGACGGCTGTTTCCGAGGATGTGAGGGCAGCACCGGAAGCGACCCTACTCAAATGTACACGTCCACTAAGTGGAGTGACGGATATAATGCTTTTTAGATTCGCTTGTCCTTTCTATGGAGCGGACAGACAGGAAATGAACATCTCCATCTGTTCATTCCCTGAGCATGGTAAGTAGGCTAAAGAGGTCGAGGCCTGAAATATATTTATTTTTGAAATTCCATTTCCGCGAAAAGAAAGTAACATCTATGAAATACCAATCTATTCCGATGGATTGTATTTTTGCTTTTCTTCTTTCGTTTCCTGATTGTCCACACCTGGATTGGTTTATTGCAGATCTCTATCTCTCAGTAAAGTCGTAAAACCTTCATTTCGAAGCAATTCTGATGACGCCTGTACTTTACAATCGGAAATTAACTTAAATCTGCTTCTAAATTTTTATACTGCTTTTACAGTCCAGTAATTTGCGGTGAAGTTCATATTTTTGTGCCCGTAACGATGTACCCAAGGGTCACTTCTTTTCTTGAAATTCTTCCAGATTAATGACATTTCTTGTAGTTTTTATTTCGCACTTCTTCACTGAAGTCTCCACCTATCTACTAAATTCTAGAAATTCATTCTAACGCATTTATTTCATTTGCCTCTGATCATTGCTCTAGCATGGCGTTAAATACGAGATATCAGAAATATTAAGTAGTGTATTGCACTAGATAAACGTTTGAACACAGCGAACAACAACAAGAAAAATTCTCACAGCATAAATTGAATTTATAACTGAAGATTGCTCCATATCGTGCCTTTTAATGTACGAAATAATCGAGCTTATCAATGTTTTCGACAGAGAAAACCCCACGTTAGCGGAGCTCATTAATATGAATAAACACGCATCGTCAGAAAATCCTGAGACGCGAAACCAGGCCAGGAATGAGAGAACTTCTTGCAAGTGAGCGCGGGAATTCCTGCAGTGTTCTTTTTTTTCGATGTGACATCACAACCCTGTCGCACCGCCAGCCGGGAAAGGCAGAGCAAGCTGGCGCGCATGTCTCTGCGAGGGCCGGCGCGGCGGCCAAGTGGAAGTTCACGCAAGTCGCTGTCTATTTCCATGAAGCCGCTGGCGAATCTTCTCCCGATAGAGGAGCGGCGTTGTGTGACGCGGGCGCGCGCGTGAGCTGCGACAGGACACGGCGGATCAGCATTGAAGGCATGTTCATAAATACGTATGCAGAAAAAGAGGAGAAAAAAACATACCTTTAAAAAAAAAACAAATTCTCAAACAAAAACGTCTTGGGATTATGCTCGATATTATTTTCGTGAAAACGTATGTGTTACGTATGTTTAAACAGCAACCTGTCAAATGCATAAAATGGGAGCGAGTTTCTGTTCTACGGCTCGACAGTCCGCTACGGGCCTTGGCCGACCAGCGGTGACAAAATGGGAGTGAGTAGGAGTTATAAATTGGACTTAAAATATTATCTTTACAGAGTCAATAAAATTCCATTATCCGAAAAATTGACGTGTATTATTTTTTTAATCCACAAAGGCTCCATTCCTACTTCCAAGTAACGCGGACTGTTGGCGCTCTCCGATTCTTTGCTCTTGCTGACTCCTGCTGTACGAAGAATAAAAAAATAAATTTCTAAATCAAATGTTTTGGTATCAATAGAAATTACTGAAAATTGGAGATACAAATTTATTTACACATACTTTATAAAAAATCTATTTAGGCATGAAAAAATCTTAATTATTGTGCAAAGTCTGTTTGAATACACGATTACCATTACTATGTTTTGATGTAAAAGGAAGAAAAAGATTTAATTTCATTAAATTCGCTTATTATAGTGCTTGAAAAAGCTTTGTGTTCGATGGGACGTGTTTATATTGTTTAAGAGTTCTGAAAATTACATATTTGAGTATCTTACAATTCAAAAATAAAGAGCGGAGAATATTGAAGGAATTTCAACATTGTAAAACCGATTATATATATATATATATATATATATATATATATATATATATATATATATATATATGAGAAGTATGAAAGAAATTATAAGCAGAGTAAAAAATACACTGTTTATACAATTTTTGTTCAACAATTTCAGAATATAATTTACTAATATGTTAAATTTTTGTACAACTTAATGTTGTAATTTACAAAATATGAAATGAGTTCATAATGTATAACCAGGATGAATATAATTTTTTTTAAATGAACTATTTGGAAAGGACTTCAGCAAATGATTGCTAAATTGACACCAGAAAGAGAAATATTTCTCAATAGATAATGGATTCCCAAGTATTATTGGGAATTATTGAGTATGATCAAGTCTCCGTTATTTTTAAATGAACGGCAAAAACTCGCAATTATTAATCTTTACAGAAAATGTATTACATGCAACATTAAAACATTACGAAAACTCTCGCCCATTTCAGCAATGAAAGTTCAGATAAACAATCTCAATTACAAACTTCAAAATAAACAATTGGTCACTGAGTAAATGCGTATCCGGAAGATCATTAATTTATATGGAAGAGAGCAAACTCTACCGACCGATGTACTTCTATTCGCCATACTGATAGAAAATCCTACTCCAGCAGAGCAATGCTACTAAGAAAATAGTACTGTAACGAAGTAATTTGATTCATGGAAAACAGTGATCGCAGATTGAAAGACATTACTATTCATACGTTAGTTTCGGATGTATTTTTCTGTTTTCTGTAACAATGGTGACCACGATAATGACCAAAATAGGTATAAAAGAGGGTATAGTGTTTCCACAGAATCATTACTAAAATATTGATGCAAACCTGTTATTTGGATTTCACACATTTATTAAGTCACATGCAGATGTTAATTATATCATGATACACTCAGATTATTATTATTATTATTATTATTATTATTATTATTATTATTATTATTATTTATATTATTAATATTATTATTATTATTATCATCATCATTATTACTGAGAAATATTGTGGAATTTTAAGCCCCGTTGGGTTCATTGGTTTTATCTAATATATCCCAGAATTATCGTCTTGAGAAAGGAAGCACGTTTGGAGAGTGGACATGTCCATTCCTGTACATTCCAGAGTTGGATCAGAACGAAATTGAAAAATAAAGAAATATGACCTCCAGATTGTTGGAAATTCTAAAAATGGAGGTTCGTGATACCATACTTAATATAATAATACCATAATATCATGGTACTAGTGACCCAATAAAACACAGGGCACCCTTGGCCTTTATGCATAGATACTAACTGCAAAAGACCGCAGAGCTAGGAAGGCGCCGCTAACATTTTGTGTAGGCAGCTCAGGGTTTGCCGTTCCATTTGATTTGTCCCGAATCTAATGAAGCAGCAACCATCTGAGCTGAGGAAGACGATACAAATAAAATGGAATGGCTCGTAAATAAGGCGTTGTATTAGCCTGCTATGTCATTCTGATATAGAAATATTACCTACATAACTAGTAAAAAATGTTTTCTTCATGACCTATCCTTTTTGGATATCTTTGACGAAAAGTTTTCTCTTGATACTATAAACATAGATGTTAGAATTGTCAATAATTAAAACGGCGCTGCTCTATTATTTATTTATTTATTTGCACTATACCAACAAATGATTACGGTACTTTACCAAGAAAATAATTGCTAAAAACTCACTTTAATTTCAAAACTACAAATGAGATCTCCTATACTTACGGCACTTCCCAAGCGAAGAAAACGGATTAACTCTTTCTTACTCGGAGATGGCGGAGGTGCCTGGGGGACCGCGAGGAACAGAAGGGCGCGGAGTGGCGTCCTCCGCAAGCGCAGAGGCGCTGGATTGGCTTGTTGAAGATCGCTGGCGCCTCGAAGTGGTGACAAAGCTCCTTCCGATCGCCCGCCCTTCCCGGCCGGAGGTTTACGTCAAAAACGCATTGAAAGATTTCCAGGCCGCGGCGATTGCGACGAGGATGGCGGAGGCAAAGTGATGGAAACGGATGAGGAAGAGGAGAAGGAAAACAGATGATAGTTGAGGGAAGAGGATGAGGAGGAAGGATATGGAGGGAAGAGATGATGAGGAAGGAGAGTGGAAAAGATGGAGGACGATGGAAACAGATGAGGAGGAGGAGGAAAGAGGCAGAGAGGAGGAGGAGATAGGAATATATGAGGAGAAAGAGATATGATAAGGATGAGGAGGAGAAAGATATGAGGAGAAGGATGAGGAGGAGAAAAAAGAGATTGAGGAGAAGGATGAGAGGAGAAAAAGAGATGAGGAGAAGGATGAGGAGGAGAAGAGAGAGATGAGGGAGAAGGATGAGGAGGAGAAAAGAGATGAGAAGGATGAGGAGGAGAAAAGAGATGAGAAGGATGAAGAGGAGAAAAGAGATGAGAAGGATGAGGAGGAGAAAAGAGATGAGGAGAAGGATAAGGAGGAGAAAAGAGATGAGGAGAAGGATGAGGAGGAGAAAAGAGATGAAGAGAAGGATGAGGAGGAGAAAAGAGATGAGGAGGAGGAGGAGAAGGAGGAGGGAGGAGATGAGGAGGAGGGAAGGTATGAAGAGGAGGAGGAGGGAAGGTATGAAGAGGAGGAGGATGGAAGAGATGAGGAGGAGGAGGGAAGAGGTGAGGAGGAGGAGGGAAGAGATGAGGAGGAGGAGGAAAGAAGAAATGAAGAGGAGGAGGAAAGAAGAAATGAGGTGGAGGGAAGATATGAGGAGGAGGAGGAAAGAGCTGAATTATGAGGAGAGAAGAGATGAGGAGGGCAGAAATGAGGAGGGGGAGAAAAGAGATGAGGAGGAAGAAAGAGATGAGGAGTTGGATGAGGAGGAGAAGGAAAGTGATGTGGAGGAGAAGTGCGGGAGGTATTTGTAGGAGGAGAAGGAGAGTGAAGAGAAGTAGGGCGGAAGAGATGAGAAGGAAAGATGAGGAGGGGAAGGAAATAGAAGGAAAGGAGAAGAGAAGGAAAGAGATGAATTTAAAAGAAAAATAACTAGTGGAAGAAACAAAGGTGAAAGAGAATAGGGGAAAATGATGAAGGGGAGTGGGTAGCAAATAGCGTCCGTCGATTTTGTGGCGTGTGCAAAAGTAGTTGTGTGACCCTAGAGACGCTGGTAGACGAGGTTCGAAGGCCTGCCGAGCGAGCAGTGCAAGGCGCAGTAGTGATAATGGAGGGTCGCGGTGCTAGACACGATGTCGGAGGCGGGGGTGGTTGGGGGGTTGGGGAGGAGGTGACAGGCGTCGCCTGCGGCGTGAGGGCCGAGAAATGACGAGAGTTGTCTGTGTGGGTGGTCGAAGTAGAGCGTGTCGTTGGGGGTTGGAAAGGGTGGGGAAGATGGCGGCCGTAAAGAGAGAGGATTTTTGCGCTATGTAGTCCGAAAGCATTAACTGGATTCTTCTGAGTTTCTCGAAATCTTAAAAATGATTTTTATTCTCGATGAACCACATTCTTAAGCAATATTTCCTTGACATACGAATTCCTCTCGTGTGGTTTTTCTTTACGCAGTACATTGATATAAACTGTACTAGATTTCTAACAATATTAGAAGACTAAATTTAAGGAAGTTTAGTAATCAATATACGTTGTACAAATCAAAATTGTTTAAAAATGGAATACTAATATATCTGTGGTTTCTGTGTTTTAGAAAATTTAGTGTAGTTAAGGCCTTTTTGAGGACAATGTTTATTAGTATGTAAGATCCTCACAGTTGCTTAGTAATAAAGAGAGGGGGATCAAAGACGGACCCCAGCGAATTTTCTTTCCTCAATCTTTGTTTAGATAAAACGTTACTTTCACATTTAAGAATTTTATTGTTACAACCTTTGCTAACTCTCAGTAATAGGTTAGTCTTTCAACGCTTATTGAATGTTTACATACCAATTTAGAACGGTCATCATGCGTAATTGTTTTGTCGAAACTCTGGCATTCTCTCAGTTAGCTCTGCCCATAAAGAAGTTGCAACTGTCGCTAGAAAAAACAGTTCGGCTATCAGAGCAACGTAGTGAAAGTTGAACCAGTTCTTCAAAGACAAGTCCATGGCCGTTAGTGTCCCAGCAGAAAGGAGCAGAAATAAAGAAAATTATCAAAATGTGGCCTATCCATTCCTCGAAACCTTTAAATTGCTTTAACAAAAACCAACTGAAAGGATTGTAATATATTGCTAAATCATTAGTTCTGAATAATATTATTAGTTCTGAAATATGTAAAACGAATGTACTCGGCATAGCTATGCTATTGCTAGTGTATTACATAAATACAATTCAAGTTCAAAATCAATTTATTCAATGAAGATTACTATCTATTAACTGCACTTTAACTACGTATTAACTACATGTGACTATAGTACACTACGCTTTATTATATTACACCATAAAAATCCAATAATAGAATAATGTTCTGCACCGCCAGCATTTGGTTTGACTTCTAGTCTAGATTGCAACTTCCATGTTATTCGATATTATGAGTCAAAGCGAGGAATGTAATTGAAAAAGATATCCATAGATCGTACTTCATTCAAGGTCCTCTGGGAACGGCGTAGTGTCTATTTCGTCGATTAACTTTGCAAAAACAACGACCCTACATACCCGATTTTATTCGAACCATTCTTTAAATACTCGCAATACAAATAACAAACTGTGAAAATTTCAGCGAAATCAGCCGAGTAGTTTTTCACCAATAAGCGGCAGACTACGTTCATTATATATATATATATATATATATATATATATATATATATATATATATATATATATATATACTCACTATTGGTGTTCAACGGGTTCTGCAATAGCGCTGATATGCTATATTTTAAGTCGAGACAGGTAGAAATATATTTCAGGTATTTTTATCGCGTAAAAGAATACTGTTGAGATGAATTAAAATTAATTTTTCGTTTAGTTAACTAAATAATTTCATGAAAAATGTGTTGAAGTTAATAGCACGCGTGCAATTAAAAATTCACACCTACCAATGAAAATTCAAAAAAGGAGCGAAATCGTGTAATTAAGAAACTATAGCTCAGAAGTAGCCAAGGTATTTGCTGTCGGCCATGAAACATGAACAAAAATGTACATCACATATTACGTATCTACAAAAACTACATTTAAACAACGAATGAATAAAACTAAATTGGGGAAGTGAACGTTAAGCTAGCGGACGTATGGAACAACATAAAATATTTAACGTGAATACATTCAGTGTTTTATCTGTAAAACATTTAATATATTCTTCTTAGGATTACGAATGTAAAAAAATGTAAACATCAGTTCTAAAAAATGTGGTATAGCAAAACTGTGTCAGAAGTGACTAGTTTTTTTCGCTAATATTTATACATGTTGTATTCTCTCTCATATCTGTCTTTACTTTTCGTTGAATGTATTGTTTTCATGACTTTGTTAGCTTCTAATATTTTATCCGCATATGTTCTCTACCTTCCATTTGCAAATATTTCGCGGATGCAAAAACAATGCAAGACCCACTAAAATAGATATTTTTCAGAAGTAATATTACGTCATGAAATGACTTAAAAATACGTCATGAAGCCTCGGGTGGAAAATATATGCTGGAATTTTTTAAAATTTGAATTATTCGTTAATGGAAACGGATAAATATTGAACGTAACATAAAGGGATATAATTGCACTCATGGTATATAAGAAAACTCACTCCTATCGTAGCTCGTTTTCTTGAACATACCATTCATGCAACTATACACCTCTTGATACACTCGTTTTGTTAATTACTGTAATCACTGTCGATATACATAACGATACGTTACATTAAGATACGAAACAAAGTTTCATAATGACGCTCTTAAAATTACATACAACACTGAGAATGTCTTCAAATGCTTTAACTTACAGACGTTACAAGATGTCTCGGAATTGAAATGGGGATAAAATGGCTGTGTAAGATTGATAGGTAATCAATAAAAGTTAGCAATTATGTAAATTATCTCGAGCATATGTTTGATGTTGTGAAAAGCATCGAGAGTTAATCTGGAAGGATTTTGAACCTGGTATACCACACGAGTCGCCGAGGTCAATGACCAAAGTTTCTGTTCAATATTTCCAGCTGCTCTGGACAGTCACAATATTACGTGCACTGCCGACACAGGTTCTGCAACCAGTTATAGTTACATTATCACCTACGTAGTTGAGTTGCTACGTAATTAATTTTCGATCATGAACATTTGAAATGGTCATTAGAAATTTAATGAATTTGGTGCACTCCATGAAAGCACTTCCTCTGTGACCGAAAATCACTATGTCGCCTTCGAGTTCAATGTAATAACCACGAATCAATTCATAGCTGTGGTAAAATAGGAATTTATGCTTTACAAACTTAGAACAAACCTCCTTTCATCTGTACATCGACAAAGATTTCCTCGCCCAATACTTAAAACGCACTTAATGCAAGATCTTATATTTATTCCTGGCCAAATATGTTAGTCTATTTATTTATGGCAATTATGTTAGCTTCTTCTCCAACCAATCTCTAAATATGGATCTAATTTTACATACTATAATCTCAGAATTTATATCGCGCAAATTTCGCCCGCTCAAATGCGATTTAACGAGCAGTATCTGGTCAGTAACTGAAGCTTCGTGGATGACGGGATTCTAGATTTACGCGCCGAAGATGCCACGAGTTTTGACACCAGATAAATATTTGTGAGGTGATGTTACTCTCTGGATGAAATCTTTCGTTTCCGTGGGCCCATCTGATCGATCGCAGACGGATTCCGAAGCGCTTCCTTAAAGGCTCCTACAGACCGACGCGGAAGATCCGCAGCCTATGCGGATTGGCCGCAGCGGACCTTTCGCGTCACGTTTTGCCTTATGAGTACGTTCAGACCTGCGCGGCAGGCGAGCGTCGCGGCTATTGCCAGCGTTTCATCGGCGGTGAAATTTGTAACGCAGCCAGACGTGTTTCGTGGCTCGAGTTTCGTGGAAGTCCGCCCGTGTTTGGGAGTCTTCTGGGTCGAGCAATCTTGCCAACCGTCACCAAACGCTGACTCATAATTGTCGCTCCGGTGTGAACGGTCCCGCGAATTCCGTAGCCGTCTAGCTCGGAACTTTCCGCAACGCACCCGCTGCGGATCTACCGCGCCGGTCTGTGGAAGCCTTAAAGCAGCGCTGCTAAAGTTGCGCGATCCTTCTTTCACCATTTTATTTACACTCCCGTCGTCACGTCATTTGATGATCATAATCATTATTCAAAAAAATCCACGGCTTTGGTGGTTTAACGGTTAGCGTAGTGGGCGGATATACCACAGTTTGCGCGTTCAAATCCGATCGAAGCCATAAATATTTAAGGCCAAAAAAATTCCTGCCACTTCTCCTTCCATCAAAGGGGAAGTGAGTCCGGCGGTCCTATGTTGTAGATTTACATCCTCTAGCCTAAAAGAAGCCTCTGAGCTGAATTAAAATCGCCTGTTTCGTCGCCCGAGAGATATCGCCTTTATCCGCTAGATCATGAAAGGAGCGTAACAAAATTTGCGTGGTCTGACGGAAGAGTGGGCGTAATAGACTCAGTCTCGCCACGTAAAATAAGGCAGCACTGAATTAAACTGAATTGAATGAAATCAAATGAAATAATTTCTAGACACATAATCTATAAAACACGGTAAATTCATAACTAATAAAATCCTAAGATCTTTCAAAACGACAAAATCAACAGTTTCCTTACTATCAACTTTAACGTACCATCCTGTGAATAATTTTTGGTTAAAAAAATTAAATCCGTTGATTATCCTTATAAATAAATTCGTATTGGGAAACCCCTGATGTGGAGTCGCCTAGATTATCCCAGAATAAAATTGGTTAAAAATGATATGCGTGTTTACCATAATTCAAACTTATATTTAATTCTGATTTTGGTGTCTATTGGAACTTACTATAATATATTCAGTTTGACATAGACAAGCTCAATGTTATTTTGGCTCGTCCACTGAACAATTCTACCATCTGTAAACCAGCATAACGATAATGGAGAGAAAATGGCGATCATATTTGCAAATCATCTGCATACAATTGTTCGTTGAGAAACTATCCCACGGTGTGTATTTTCCTGTGCGTTTGTATCTATATATATATCATGTGCGTATGTATGCGTTTTCTCGAGAGAGAGAGAGAGAGAGAGAGAGAGAGAGAGAGAGAGAGAGAGAGAGAGAGAGAGAGGGAGAACGTGCGCGCGTGTGCATGTGTGGTGACTGAGTTAGTTCGGAGTCAGCATTTCATGTGTCTGTGCAGAGACTCTTACCGGGAGGTTCTAGGGATCTAGTTCTGGCGATGCTTACTAGCTAGGTAGACTTCAGGCGTCTGGAGGAAAATTCTAACGGGCGGCTGCTCTGATCAGTGGTTTTTCATGGTTTCTCTGATTAATACCAAGAGAATACCGGAGCTGTACCTTAACAAAAGGGCTACGAACCGAGCGCGATCTGCCCTTCTTCCTCGTCTATCTCTTAACCTTACACGCACAATCACACTTATATGCACTACACAACCACACATGTGGGGAGAGCAGCCGGGAGATTCGAGCTTATCTCGGCTGGAGCGGTGTACCTCAGAGAAGACATCTGAAAGGAAAACTCCCACACCGGGAGAGGTGGCGTAGTACATCAACTGCTGACACTGCAGTGCATCGGCCCAGGAGGTCCTAGGTTCGAGTCCCAACAGTGGCAAGATAGTCGACTCTAGCTTGTCAGCTAGATTGAATTTAGCTGCTGTCTGGAGGATAATTCTAATGACCATCTGCTCTGGTCGTTAGTTTTCCATGGTTTCTCCGATCAACACCAGGCGAATGCCGGAGCAGTACCCTACCAAACGGGCCAGGGATCGCGCGCGATCTGTCCTTCCTCTTTCTTTTCCTATCCTCGCCTCTTATACACACACACACACACTAACATGCACCACACTACCACACACGCCGAGACACTGGTTGGGAGCTTAGAGTTTGTCTCGGCTGGGATGGTGCCCCGCTGGTGGGATATACCTGGTTGGGGAAAATCCCGCTAGCTGACGGTAGGTCGGCGCCGGATCTCGTCATCCAGCTGGGGAAGATGACCTCTACCATTCGAGGAAAAGCATGCACTATACCTACTGAACTAATGACCCCAGTAGCTGACGCGCCCGTTAACAATCGAATCTGGTGGGAGATAACTTGGGGAAAATCTCGCTCGTCAACGGTAGGTTGGCGCCAGATCGCCATCGAGTCGTGGTAGATCACTGCTACGTCCCGATGAAAAAAACATACACTACACTTATGGGAATATTCTTTGCTTGACTAGACTTATGGGAATAATTGTCGCGCCACGCATCACTAACAATTAATAAACCAAAGGTAGGACGATTAATTTTCAGAATATTTTGCTATCTCTTCATATTGCCCGTAGAAAGACTACATTAATGTCCAGAATATCACGATATTCGTGACTGAGCGAGTCAACAAATGTACTAAAATGATTTGATCCTTCGGGAGTCTAACCACCGAAAATCTACGTTTAATGAGTTTTTTTACGCCTCTGCTTGCAGTACTTTTAAGAAATACTGACTCCACTGTAGAGCAGACTGTTTCGCATTTTGAGCAGCAGTGGTGCTTTACGAATTACCTTTCCGCGTATCTCAGCTCAATTTGCATGCCGACGTCGGAGAGCTCCACCATTGACGCTGGAAACAAAATGTTCATTTGCATTACGCGATAGTTTTAATTCTCCTTTGTACTCGGCTTCGTGACAAATGTTCAGTTATTACTCCAAGCTCCGCGAGCGTCGTAATTTTTTTACGTTTTTTCATCAGTGCTCACTGGGTGATTCTAACACATTGCATTCCCATGAGACAGTTCGGCCAAGCCATTGGTTTTTTAATTACAACGCGTTTCGAGTGTTTTGTTCTTCGTGTGATTGCGTGGACATGCGTGTGTGTGTGTGTGTGTGTGTGTGTGTGTGTGTGTGTGCGAACACGTGCGTGCATGTGTGTGTGCGTGCGTGCGTGCGAGTACGTGAGTGGACGATACCTGGAGGGAAATGACTATGTTTTTTCTCGTTTAATAACCTTTATGAAAAGTAATTTTTAACTCCCAGCTGACGACGTGGGGGTTCAGTCACACCGGTACCGACGTGGAGTGCCGTGAAACTTAGTTCGAAATATTACAGTATTAAATTGTATTACAAGTAACGGACATTGAAACTTACTATAAATAATGACTAAATAAAATATTAGTCAGGATATATTTGTTAATAAGTTATCTAATGAGGATATATCTTGTGATCAGGAACGATTGAGTAAAATTAAGCATACCTTTAATTTAACGAATTTACCTTTATCGTGAAAATTTATTGAACATTAAAAAATTTATTAATGAAAACTTCTATAACTCTTGAACTGAAAATCAAGAACAAAAATTTTATCACCACAAACACTAAAATTTTAACGTTAGTTCCTTTGGATATAATATCTGCACAAATCTTGCAAACCTTTTTTTCCTTTCCGTTATACTATTTTGCATTCTCAGTTATTTCTTCTTCGAGTTCAACTTTTAACGAAATTCCTCTTCATTGTCTTTCTTCCCCAGATTCTAGACACGACTGTCCGCTTGATGAATCACAGTCGCATTCAATTTGATGATTGCAGGATATGCTCTCAAATTACCGTGTGTTTGCGCCACTCATTAAACAATATTCCATCACCCAATCCAGCTTAAAGATCGGCGCCAGGAGTCCAAGGCTACTCACAAAATAAGACGCAGGTCCGTGACGTGAGGCAGGTGACTCATAGTGAGTTTCTGCGAACCACTGTTCATTGGACGCTCGCTCGTGCGCTTTTTTTTTACATTCGTTGCGTCAACTCACGACGCAACGCGTCTCCTAACTGCTCCTCTTGAGCGCTATTGGAGTAATACTTCGTAACTTTCTACATTAAATCTGGAATAATCCCTCCGTTACTGTAGATATTTCTGTCCGTCACGTCTCGTCGCGGTCTGTTGAGGACCGTCAGGTAGCATCTCCGCGTACGCGTCTCCTGCTACGCGCTCCTGCGTCACTACCCAGCGGCCAGAATTGAGAAGGAATAAGGATAAGAGTAGGATTTAGGACACTTCACAGGAGTTGGTGTGAAGCGGCCAAACTCGTTTTGTTGGAACAAATTTCACATGAGATTCGATGGGAATCTAACCCGGATCTCCTTGGTGAAAGGCGAGCGACTTTGCTCTGAGCCACGACATAGTCCCTTGTGTGGGCACAAGCACAAGCACAAGCTTGAGTGGGCACAAGGGCACGAGCGCGCGTCCAATATGCAGTGGTTCGCAAAAACTCACCATGAGCAACATTGCGTCACGTCACAGACCTGCGTCTGATTTTGTGACTAGCCTTACTGCTGGGTTACCGGGCAAGCCCGGCAACACGGGGCGTAGCATGTGCTTACTCACTGCCTCCAGTTAAAGCTAACGGCGTGAGTGCCGCCGTGAAACTCAGAGTCCGGGTAGTCGTCTCTCTCTCTACCAGAAAACGCGGCCGCGATCCCCCCTTGCGGAGTGCCCTTAGCAACGATATACAAATCGTTTATTTTTCAGCCACAAAATACATGTGGCAGGCTGGTGGCAGCCGCGCTGGGTGAGGGTCAGAAGCACCTGGGCGACGCCCCTATCCTCCTTCCCTCACCTTGACATCGCTTTTAAGTTAATCTACATATCTTTGAGACAACTAATAAGGGATGTTTATATTTCTTTCTCTCCGATGGACAGCGGATCATCCGCCCATATTTCCTGAGTAAACATTTTATTTTGCTTTGCGAATAAGGTTTAACATGAAGCATTAAACAACAAGAGAAGTGCATAAATTAATATTTGAAAATAATAAACTAACCTACTATGTGCAAAGTTGAGATAATAAGGATAAGGGATTATACTAGAGCAATACTAGCCGGAAGGCATATTTACATTAAACTAACATTAATATTTGGGTAAGCTTATTTTTTATTCTACTATTCTACAATATAAGCTATTTTTACAAGTTTTTGTAAATGAGTGAAAGTAACATGAAATGAAAATCTATGAAATGAATAAAATGATTAAGAACGCGTTGGAATGCCCTGTGGTTACAAGGTCTAAGTTAGGTTCTGAGTCTGGATCGGAGGCTTCTCTGTATAAGGCTTCGGCTGCCACGAAGAGGGGCCAACGGAAGGGCCCGAGAGGGGTGCGTTGATCGGCCGACGGGGAGAGTCAACAAAGCTTTGGCCTGGTTGATTCCAAAGGAGCAACGAAGGACCAGTTAAGGGGTTGGACGGCACACGCCAGTACCGGGAGCGATAGCTCAGTGCATCAATTGCTGTCACTGCAGCGCCTCTGACCGGGAGGCCCTAGGTTCCCACTCCCCACGGCGGCAGGATTTTCGGCACAGGCTTTTCAGCTAGGTCGAATTCAGTCGCTGTCTGGAGGAGAATTCTAGCGGCCGGCTGCTCTGATCGGCAGTTTCCCGTGGTTTCTCCGATCAACACCAGGAGAATGCCGGAGCAGTACCCTAACAAACGGGCCACGGACCGCGCGCGATCTGTCCTTCCTCTTCCTGTTCTATTCTCTCCCCTTACACACACACACACACACACACACTCACACACACATGCACTACACTACCACATATTCTGGGAGACCGGTCGGGAGCTTAGAGCTTGTCCCGACTGGGGCGGTGCCCCGCTGGTGGGAGAGTCCTGGTTAGGGGGAAACCCCACTAGCCGACGGTAGGTCGGCGCCGGATCTCGCCATCCAGCGGGGGAACATCACCGCCATCTCCCGAGAACATGCATCCACTACACTTACGGGAGTAATGACTAAAGCTGTTGACGCGCCCGGAAACACGAAAAAATCAATCAATCAATCAATCACACGCCAGTGTCAGATGACAGTGTGCCACCGCCCCAGAGCGGGCGAATACCACTCCACCCACTGGACTGCGCTCCTTCGCTCCAGTCCACCCCCATCACCGTTTTGCCGATAAAGAATGAGTATAATTTGGTATAGAACGATATTCCTTAGGATGAGCCAAAGTGACAGCTAGTGCTAGCAACATAACTGAAGGTTGTGTGGTCGTCGTGCCCTCGAGCCCATTAATCCTCCCTCTCTGCATTCGTTCGTTTGCAGTTAGCTAACGTGTAAATGGCTTCGACACTTCCCTTTGTGGTGTCCTTGTCCGACAAAAATATAGTGCGCCGCGAAAACTTACTGAAATTAGGAAGTGCAGTGTTATGTGCTCTTCTGTAAAAATTATTTTTTCTTTATATATTACATTAAATTTACGTTTTGTGTGATAAATGTTATGTTTATTTTAAAACTGAGACCTGAATGTGAGAGGCGTACCGGTGCACGTGTTTCCGGCTTTATATCATTTTTCTATTTACATTCGTGGCAGTTTTCTTTTACTGATTGTGAGAGCATGTTAAGAGATTTTCCACATACGTAATTAAATTTAAATATTTCCTGGACTTGCGTACGTGCATATACCTCAGCGAAACTCTTAGACTTCGGCACAGGGATGTTTTAACAGGAGCCATAAGCACTTTACGAAGGGGCGTGGCTGAACAGCTGTCGCGGCGGAGGGATTCTTCTCTGAATTACATGTGATGTTCACTTGTTACGCCAACAATCACTTTAGCTCATCCTTAGGGAAATCCTTCTATAAGTGCCTATCTTCGGGCTGTGCAGCGAGGAAGCGGGAGCGCACAACGCGAGGGTCATTCACAGGGGGGACCAGCAAACCAATGAATGTGTCGACAAAGCCTTGGCCTGGAAGTTAGCATGGCAGGTGACCAGAACCAATTAGGGAGCGAGACACCACCCGCCACTCTCAGATGACGGATCGCCGCCGCCCCCGGGCGAGCCGACTCGTCCACTCATCTGTTTTCGCTGCGACCCCCCTTAGCAACGATAGTATTTTTATCACCCGCCTATCACGTACTTGTCTTTTACCGGGGGGATTATCACCGGAGTGGGCTCCTAGCACTAGCCTCTATCCACTCCCAGCAGAGGTACAAGTACGCCTTTGGACTGGTATGTGGGTCCCGCCAAAACGCAGTTGACTCTCACGGTAACCTCCCCATACAATGCCTGGGCCGGGCCGCCCTGCTATTTCAGAGCCCCTAGCTATCCAGGCTAATACCAGAGTCTCGACAATGCACCACTCACATATGCCGGGAACAAGCTCCCTCCTCAAAGTAAATAAACTGAGGTTGTCTGGTATCAAATCTCTATTTCTGCTTAAGCTCTTTTCGATCGCGTAGCGATCATCGTCAGAGCTGGAAATACATTAATAGATATAATTATTAAACCAAATTGTCTACAAATTAATATATAAAAGAAGTGTGCAGCTGCGTAAGCAAACTGGATCGGTCGTACCTTGTAGCTGCTGGGCGGAAAACGAAGTTCTGCGGATTTTTGAAATAGCGGCTCGCTTATATTTCGCTTGGTTGCAAAAGGTAGACGATTCAGCTTGCTGACCTGCTTTTGTTTCCGGCGGCTGCATATTCTGAATACGCGGCTTCTGATGCAGTCCAGGAGTGTATCCCACTCAGTAGGATGTAGTAAAGAGGCCAGGTGGAGAGACAGTTCATACTTCTGCAGTGAGAGACGGTCACGTGTGGCGTACCATCGTTTCCGCTCCCAATGTAGCCAGGACGAGCGGGCAGCAGCGGTTGCTTTTGAGGCGGCTAATGATGATCCTTTGATTTTTACGCTGATGAATTTCGGGAACTCTCACTGCAGAAGTATGAACTGTCTCTCCACCTGGACTCTTTACTACATCCTGCTGAGTGGGATACGCTCCTGGACTCCATCAGAAGCCGCGTATTCAGAATATGCAGCCGCCGGAAATAAAAGCAGGTAAGCAAGCTGAATTGTCTACCTTGCAACCAAGCGCAATATAAGCGAGCCGCTACTTCAAAAATCCGCAGAACTTCGTTTTCCGCCCAGCAGCTACAAGGTACGACCGATCCAGTTTGCTTTCGCAGCTGCACACTTCTTTTATATATTAATTTGTAGACAATTTGGTTTAATGTATAATTATATCTATTAATGTATTTCCAGCTCTGACGATGATCCCTACGCAATCGAAAAGATCTTAAGCAGAAATAGAGATTTGATACCAGACAACCTCAGTTTATTTACTTTGAATTAATAAGGTATCTACATCACCAACAGTCTAATAAGTTCCCTCCTCTTTGTCCAGAGTATCGGACCACTGCCACGACGAAGCCGAGAGCCCTGGGGGCCACCTGTACTAAGGTCCAGGCGCCTCGAAACCCCCATCCCGTCTCTCCAATGCTTACCGGCAGATCACGACGTGGGTGAGGCCGGTACCGGGGCAACCTGACGGGAGATAACTAGTTTCCCGCTGGACTTTAAAGTGGGATCCAGAGTACTCCGAAAAGCATCCTTCACCCAGTCCTGCTCCAGGGTCGACGCGCCGTAGGCTCAACTGGTGGGTAGCCGGGCGAACCCGACCACCAGGAGCTTATCATCGCCTTCTCTTGGCCTGCACCTTCAAGCTGACGCCTTGAGCGGCGCCGCGAGACTCAAGTTCCGGGTGGTCGTCTACGACACTCTGGGCAAAGAGGAGGGAACTTGTTCCCGGCGCATGTGGGTGGTGCATTGTCGAGACTCCGGTAGTAGCCTGGATTGCTAGGGGCTCTGAAATAGCAGAGCGGCCCGAATCAGGCATTGTATGGGGAGGTTACCGTGAGGGTCAACTGCGTTCTGGCGGAACCCACATACCAGCCCAAAGATATACTTGTACGTGCGGGGGTGGATACAGGCTAGTGCCTAGGAGCCCACTCCAGTGATAATCCCCCCTGGTAAAAGACAAGTACGTGATAGGGGCGGCGGCGATCCGTCATCTGAAACTGGTGGGTGCTGTCTCGCCCCCTAATTGGTTCTGGTCACCTGCCATGCACCAGAGACCACGACAACCTAAGCCATCGTGATTCCCCCCTGCGGGGCTTAGCAACGATAGGTGAATCAACGATGATCATAACAATCATGACAGGGAGGCCCAGGCCTGTAAAGTATGTGGCTGTGAGACAGGCGAGGAGTAAAGGCCGCTCCACAATAACCCGCGAACGGGAACGTAAAGAAAGTTGAAAGACGGTCATGTCAGGTATTCACAACACGACGGGAACGCGAAGCTTGACGGGAATTGGAAGGTTGGTCAACATTTATCTTGGCCCAGGAATGGCAAGCCTCTCTACCAATAAAAATACACAAAATGGCTGCGAAGTTTTGAAGCTGATCGAGTGGAGTTGAGAGAGTGTAGAGTGATATTGAGGTTAGAATGTGGATTTGCAGAGTTATGGTTTGAGAGGGGTTTGGTTAGTCATTTTTAAGTTGTTTTAGTTGTTTTTATAATTGAATTGTTTAGAATTAACAGATCACATGCCCTTAAAACTTAATTTTTCACTAGACAAGAAAACTATTTAGTCAGCAAGGAACACAAGATTTGTAGTTACTGTAAGAATGAATGTAGAATACTTAATTCATTCTATTAACTTTAAATAATACAAATTTTAAAATGCAACTAAAATAAATTTGAAAAAATATTGATGGACATGTGATGTTTCAATTATAAACAGAGGAAGTCAAGTTGTAACTTTATCAATCTGTGCGAGGTTTAAGAGAACACTGTTGCCTTTCAAAGCTTTTTTAATAAAACACTGACTAATTCATTTCTATGCTACATTTACAGAAAAAATAAATTAAAATTCACTTTTCTTCAGCTTAATTTGTACCATAGAGCACCTACAAAAAAGAAAATATTTTTACAATATAAAGTTAATCTTTTTCTATTTTAGTAGTAATAATATTGCATTAAAAATGTATATAATCATTGATATGTACTGCAGTAATTTAGATAAGTCAGCAATTTATTTATTTATTTATTATTTATCCGTTTAGGAAAGATTTTTTGTTTAGTAGTTCAATCCATTCCAGTAACTGAATACATTTTCAAAGTATAAAAGTGCGACAAATTAATCATTAATGAACTTTTTAGCAACTCCTGAGCTACTGGAAAATATTGAAATGAAGTGAACTTAGAAATTTTTAAATTTACTTTTTGTTCTTTAGGCACACTTTTCCTGTACAGTTCTAAAGACAGTACTTCTTTTTTACAATGTTTCTGCCTCCAAGTCTTGATATCATAACAAATATTCATTGTTAATAAATTTACTCTAATGCTACCTTTCCCTGATAATCATTTTTATCAGCTGACACGTGATTTAGAATGGTAACAGCGTTGGTCATGAACATATGCTCTTTCAACACTAAACAATATATTTTAGCCATCATTAATCCGAAAATAGTGCATTGGGCCACATAATATTTCTTCACAAAATAGACCTACACAGAAGCTATACCTTGAAACAAAAAATGGGAAAATCCACAAAGTGGACATGTGAGGTTTCAATTCTAATCAATTCAATTATAGTTTAATTTTATTAATACTTAAAATGAAAATCCACTAAAAAATAATTTTATGTAATTCGTTTAAGTACATTGGAGTTGTTTGTTTTGTTGTTCTCCTTCTTTTATTAACATTTAGTAAGTTGAAGTTTTAGAAAGTTAGCAATAATTTTTGCATTTTCAAGTCGGAAGTCAACGAGTGAACAGAGCAGCGTAGCTAGAAGTGCATTGGTTTCGGCAGCTGTTTTTTGAACTTCTATTTTTTGCGTAGTGCATTTTATTCATAGCGCATTTCCTCTTCCCGTGTGCGTTTATTGTAAAGCGCATGTATCTCGCGTTTCCGTTGCCGTCCTCACCGTCGCATTGCTGTTCCCGTTCACGGTCTATTGTGGAGCGGGTTTAAGGCTGAGTAAAGAGGAACAAGTAGGAGATGGATGGGTCGCTGCAGGGTGAGATGGGGTGGATGGGGAAGAGACGGGTAGGACTGGGCAACCCAGGATGAGTCAGTGGGGAGCGGGAATGACCAGGATAGAGAAGAAATACATTATACCTAGAATTCGCTTCTTATCATCTCTCATCAACGATTGTTATTAATAAATTCCGCAACGCGAAGTACTTCAGCTAGTGTTAATTTCGAAATGTTACAATAGTCATTGCAAATTCTCAATTCAGAGAGTACAAAGAGATCAGATAATGTCGAAAACAAGTTGTTGGTGATCTAGGTTGCCAAAGATATTCCAGTCACCCTGATAGTTAATTTCATATTTTTACACTGAAGAACAAATAGTTAATAGTTTCCGAAATGTACTAAATGAACAACAAAAATGTTATGTTTTAAGATCCATTAATTATCGGTATAATAAAGTGTTACTTCAGAGTTTTTTGGCGTCAGTATTGAATGAAGGGTTCCATTAAAGTACCAATATCATATTATATTATTATATTCTTGTATTTGTCTTCAATAATAAGAAACATTCAATTCAGTTTCTATACACGTTCCCCCGCTGGGTTAGGGGTATGTCTCATCTCCTTTAAATCTGAGTGCTGCAGCTCTCTCCAATTGCACATTTTCCGGAGAGATGGTCGTAATCATCCCACGGAGACCATTTGCTTATTCAATGGCGCCGAGGTTCCGTTGGCAAGTCACCAGAGTCTGTCCTGGACGGGACTAAATTTAATTCTGGAATGGAAATTTGAGAAGTAGTAATTAGATATGTTTGGACTCAATTTTCAAACGTATATTCTAATTTATTTTTTTACTGAATTCACGTCTTTCCACGGCTAATTGAACGGCAAAATCGACGTTCCACTTTTTGGTTCACACTGTAATAAAAATACCAATGTTTACAAGTTATTCATTAACTACCATACATTAATGTACTCCAAAATAAACGTGTCTGGGAGAGAGAAAAAAGAAGCAAAAATTGAAACATTTTAATGTGTGCAAATAAAACTAATTTCCCCTTGTTATCATACTTTCCGAAATAGTAAAAATTTGTAATTATCATGGAAAAAGTTTTAATTTAGATTGTGTCTTAATTAAACACTCAAGTAAAAATAATATACCGGTATAAATTTATTGAAAAATGCTCTTTACATCATTGTTTTGGTATTCAGTTATACCCAAAATACTAAGTGTATCTCGTTTCCAATTATTATAATGAAAAACGTTTATCGTCCTCCGAATCCTACGAATAGCGATTCAACAATTCGACCTCTTACCAACATGGATTATTGCGTTTGAAACGCATCTTGTAGCTTTTATATTGTTTTCTTGGTTTTAATTGAGATTTTGAGCTGTTCTGAAACAACTTTTGAGTTCCCAGCGGTCTGATCAATAGGGTCGCAGGAACGCAGTACAGAAAATTATTTTTTATTTCAACTTTTTCAATTGTATCTACTGAGAACATTTGTAACTTTGTGAAAAGAATCCTTAAATTAATATAATTTGGAATCTGTATTAATACATTAAAAGGCGTCATGAAAGCTCAAGTGGAAGTAAAAGATATTTATGTACATTTCTAAACACAGATAATTAATTCTACAAAGGAAGAGCACAATAAAATATATCTCCTGGAATTAAGACATTTCTTCATGTGAAGAAAAGACCGACGATTTGTATTGAGGTATCTTCCTACAACCCGAATTTACATAATCAAACCTCTAAAACTGAATTTAATCCATTTGTTTTTTCTTTGCTTTTTAGACAAACACGCCAAAAAATAAACGTAGTATACCGTAAGGCATCCCGAAAGAAGCACTAAATCTCATGCAAATGTCTGCAATTAAAAGGAAAGAAAACCCGCGAGAGTATCAGAAGTGCCTTTCTCTCCCTCTCTGCCTGAAATGCACGCTACTCACGTCGGAGGATTATGCACCAAAGCGGATGAGCTGTGCCCTGACTGTAAAGTAGGTCAACGCTGGGCCGCTGGGAACGAAACGTTTCTGTCGCAACCGATTCTGTTTGTTAGAAACTCTCGTAAGATTCTCTCAGTAAAATGTTTTGTCGTACCAGTTATGTTTCCAACTTTCCATAAATGAGGAGCAAACATTTAAAACGTGAAGTGTTCACTTCACTCTTTTCCAATTAAAATAAAAAATATAGCACAAATATTACACTTTTCAACTCCGTCTGTAAATCAACGAATAGAATAGTACTTGATGTATTGTAACACATCTCACGTTTCGTTCTGGAAATGAAATTCTGGATAAAAGTAGAATAGAACACAATGTTTTCCAAATGGATATTCACGTTCTGAATGTTTTCTCCTCCAATATTTTCTGCACAATACGTATGAGAATCCACATGAAAATGAGGCTACCAGTTACTTTCTTTTCAAAATTGAGCAATGGGGTGAATAAGGAAAATGCTTTTTCTGAAAAGATTGATTAAAACTGACTCTTTTAGCAATTTTCAAATGAAAACGATTTTTTCCGTTTTATTACTGTAAATTGCAGACCAATAAACCCTTCAGAAAACTTTGCAATCATGTGAACGTATTTTGGGGAATTGGTGTCGAGCTCT